>JANHOG010000837.1:0-11432 GCA_027627325.1 Phlebia brevispora
GGGATCCTCGGGACAAGTGGATCATGCCCCGCGAAGTGCGTACGACCCGCTTGCCGGACATGGATCCGGCGCTGCGGCCGGGTTATGTAGCTGGCATGAAGTTCCACCAGGATTTCCTGAGGAACGCAACCGACGAGCAGTTCAACGGTATCATGGATACGTTGAAACATTCGAAGGGCACGATGATGATGGAGACGCTGCGTGACGTGGGTTGGGATAAGGATGTCGATCTCGCGTTTGTATATGCCTTGGATCACACGGATTTCTTCGCCCGGTAAGTACGATTGATCACGTATGCCGTATATGTGCTAAACGAGGTCCGCCTATCGTCAGGCCATGGGAGAACCAGCTCAGCAAAGTTGAGGCGCACAAGCGAATGGACGAATGGAATAAAGCGGTCGATGAGTATATCGAAGTCAAAGGCGACAAGCGACCGCGCTTCGACATAGAACTGAAGGCCAAGATTGGGGCTGACGGAGGACCACTTTACCGGCACTGCGAAGCAGAGGGCTGCACGAAAGTGGAGCAGCGAGATGTCGAAAAGATGAAGTGCTGCAGCGGCTGCAAAAAAGTAAGCGCTATCCCATGCTCGTCTTTCGTCTTCCTTCGAACTAACGCTTACCGCTCATGATCAGATCTTCTACTGCAGCGAGGCGTGCCAGACGAACGACTGGAAGGAGCATAAACGGTACTGCAAGTCCAAGTCTCATCGTGTCCAGCAGTTGGACTCTCAGTCTATCATGGAGAAGTTGGTAGCGGGTGTGCAGGTGATGAACGGCATGATGTTTGGGCAGTCGGGAGGCCTCACTATGCCAGGCGGTCTGCTGGAACTCGACTGATATATCGTTCACGGAGACTCTTCAGGCGATAGGATCCGGCATTCCGTCATGTTCTCCGAAGCCGTGGACGTATTCGTCTCAAAGTGCTGTACCACGATCCAGTATTGCTAGGGCTGTATTTTTGGTCATGGGATGGTCTTTTTGTGAGATTCCATGTATGTCTCGAGTCTCGTGCACCGTCTTTATAGGTTGACAAAACCTCAGGTTAGGAGACAAGATCCAACATCAGGATTAAACGTTCGCAAGTAACTACTGGTACCACCTCTCTTGCAAGCCTTTCTAAACTGGACCCTGTAGTTATATCTTGCTCCGGTGCTGGCGTTCGTGAATGGTAGTAGCAAATCTGTCGCGGCGAAGGGTTCAATTGGCAGCAAGCTGCCCCATTTGGAATTATTGACAGCGATTGGAGTTGAGGAGAACCGCAGCACTCGCCGCGTCCGCACTCCTTGCTCTTGACTGCCATCATGCCGCCGTCGACCTCTTACCCGTGCCTTCCCATGACCCTGCAGGACAAACTCAAAGCCGAGCCAGTGTTCTCGTACTCAGAGTCCTGTATCATGTCCCCGGAGTTTGAGCAATTTCGGCTCCAAGCTTTGAACATTTCGCGGGATGTTCCCGGTGTCCCTTTGGATATAGAGGTTGTCAGGAGGACGCCGATGGACGTATCGATGTTCGGTGGTAGTCCGCCTTCGAATACAGCCTCGGAATTTCCTCTGGAGATCGTGCACAACGCGATGCAGTTTCACCAAGGAGACAGTAAGACCTGGTTGCATTGGGCGGCGCGGACTGCAGATGTCCCGCTCGCCTACGAGATCATACGAATGGGCATCGACATTGATTGCAAGGACAAGGATGGAGTCACGCCGCTCTTCCTAGCTTTCCTGTGCCTGTTTTCCCAAAGCACGTTGCGCAAAGCCGTTACCCATCCAACGTTCCGCCAGTCTCTTCCACCGTCTCTCCAATCTGTTATCAACTCCGTACCAACTTTGCAAGCTACAGGTCGCAATATCAAGAATATGATGCACATCATCACGCTCCTCATTGAGCAGCACGCAGACGTCAATGTGTGCGCTTTCGGATATACCCCTCTTGCTCTTGCTGCAGAATTCGGGCAGTGGGATGCCGCGAACCTTCTCATTATCCACGGCGCAAAACGCATTCGCCCTCAGCTGCTCCGGATTGCTTCGCAGTCCGACAAATCGCGTCTTTCATCCATGCAAGATGAAATCAGTCCAGCTCAACCCCGTCCCACTCGACCGTGTCCATGTTGGTCAGGCAAACCGCTTTCCGAGTGTCATGATGCATCAGAGATGCCGTATCCCAACTATTTCCTCTGCCGCTGCGGAGCACGCAAGATGTATGCGGCATGCTGTGGGAAGCGCGGGCTTGGGCTGCGGGAGCACTGGAATAGTGAGGAGAAACGCATCGAGATTTCCCAGTGGATCAAACTATACATGCCAGACGTTCTTCCGGATATCCAGCCAGAATTCGAAGCTGGACTGAGAATGGCTATGGACTTTGCAGTCAGTACTGATCCGAGGCGATTTCAGGAGATGTTCGTAGAGGGGACGAAGCGAAGGGGCGAGGACTTCACCAAGTGGTTGCGTATCCTTGGACGCGAGGAGGACGTCGATCCCGCATACATGTATGCTTTTAGTCATACTGATTTCTTTCCGCGGTAAGCCTTGAGTGCCTTAATTGTCTTTTCCCTGTCGCTCACCACGCCTGCTTCTAGACCTTGGTGCGGACATATCAGTAAGCTCGAAGCTCAGAGTCGCATGGACGAATGGAACACCGAGGTGGACAAATACATATCTAACAAATGCGATCCGCGATCGACGCTTGAAATAGAAGTGGAAGACAAGATAGGTTTACACGGTGGGCCTCTTCATAGACGGTGCGAGGCCAAGAATTGCTCCAACATAGAAGGTCGTGACGTCGAGAAGCTGAAGTATTGCAGTGGTTGCAAGCTGGTGAGTCCTATGTCTGTCAGTTCACTAACTCACAGCCACTCACCACAATGTCGTAGGTGTATTATTGCAGCGAAGCATGCCAATTGAAGAGTTGGAGGAGGCATAAGACAGACTGTGTCAATAGGACGCACCGCGCCCAAGTGCTGCCCTCCCAATGGACGATGGAGCAGGTCGTAGCTGTCTTGAGCGCGGCTTCTGCAGAGTATGTGAACTCTCGTAGGTAGTATCGTTGTCAGGCGGTTTCCTGAAATGTTCTCCCTCAAGATTTCATGGACTACCAAAGTGTAAACTACCGGCCTTGAACGCCTGAATGTAATTTCTTGATCCGAAAAAATTCAGCTCGGGTTTGCCTCCATCCTACGTCGCTTACGATGTCGGCTGAGTCGACTCGAGAGACTTCTGACTTTCGGATGTGTACAGAGAGGTGCCTCGATCCTGCAGTGGTCTCTTCGTGAAGTTAGATGTACACTGGTCATGATTATTCGATTGACGAGCGAGATCACGATGTAGGGGCGAGCAGGGCCTCAAAGTTGAACACCTGCACATAGGGTGGTGGTCATCGCGAACGACCGGTCTCTGGACTGATTCTCAGTATGCAGGCCCTCTGTGACTTTTCCCCAATGTCATGTTTCATGCTGCTAGTCTCGCGCTAGAGCGGGCCGATAGCGTACGGTGGCGACGAGGGGCCACCGATCAATGTTTGAGCTTGTGAAGAGTCACAGATCTCTTCACCCGAGCACCCCTTGCTCTCGACTGCCATCATGCCCTCGTCAGCTTCCCACCCTTGCCTCCCTCAGGGCTTGCTAGATGACCTCAAGACCGAACCGGCATTCTCTGTCTCAGAATCACGTATCTTTTCCTCAGACCTTGAGGAATTCCGACTCGACGCGCTAGATCTGGAACAGAGCGACCCTGGAGCCTATTTGGAGATGGAAATCACTGAGCCGTTGATGGAAGACGCTATTTTGCACGGAATGGCGGGGTCGGGCTTCCCGGGGCAGCTCATGCAGAACACGGTACGCTTCCGTCCAGGAGACAAGAAGACCTACTTGCACTGGGCAGTGCGTCAAGCGGATGTCCCGCTCACGTACGAGATGATCAGAATGGGGATTGACATCGACTGCAAAGACCGCGAGGGGGTCACTCCGCTTTTCTTAGCTACGGAATGTCTGTTTTCCCAATGCAAGATGATTAAAGGCATCGCCGATCCATGGTTCCTTCAACGCTATCCACCTGATATACAAGCTATTCTCGTCGCTCAAGCAGATCCGGAAGCTGTGGCTAACCATATCAAATGTCTAACGCGTATCATCACGTTGCTCGTCGAGCAACACGCGGACGTAAACGTCTCTGTTTTCGGGTGCACCCCGCTGTATGTTGCTGCAGAGGCCGGACAGTGGGAAGTCGCCGAACTTCTCATCACCCATGGTGCAAGGCGCGTCCGCCCTGAGTCGCTCCAGACTGCCTCGCGGTTCTACAAAACACGTCTTTCCTCTCTCCAGAACAAAGCACGCGCCACAAATCCTCGTCCTGCGAGACCGTGCCCTTGCTGGTCTGGGAAATTGCTCGCCGAATGCCATGCCGCTTCGAAGATACGCTACCCCGACCATTTTCTCTGCCGGTGCGGCACACGCAAGGTGTATGGAGCGTGCTGTGGGAAGCGTGGAACCGAGCTCGAGGAGCACTGGAACGGCGAAGAGAAACGGATCAAGACTGAGCAGCGTATGGGTTTCTATGATCTGGGGGTCGAAGCGGAGATTCAGCACGACTACGAAATTGGGCTGCAACAGGTCAAGCAAATGTTAGCAAATGCAGACGACGATGACGACATGGACGGACTTGAGTGGAAGGAAGAGTGGATCAAATACTTACGTACCACCGGACGTGTGGATAACGTTGATCCTGCATATATGTACGCCTTCTATCGTACTGATTTTTTTCCTCGGTAAGTACCCTAATATGCTCTGTCGTCTGTTTTGAACTTAAGCTTCAATCTCTCTAGACCATGGGGCGGCTGTATCAGCAAGCTTCGTGCCCAGAAGCTCATGAAAGTATGGAACACCAAAGTAGATGAATACATACGCAACGAAGGCGACACGCGCTCAGCACGCGAAATCGAGATCGAAGCGAAGATCGGCGTGCACGGCGGACCTTTATATAGGCGGTGTGAGGCAGAGGGCTGCAACAATATAGAAGGCCGGGAGATCGAGAAGGTGAAGTACTGCGGTCGTTGCAAATTGGTGAGAGGTGCGCTCGTCGACTAAGGAATTCTTTTAATACTTATCACGCCCCGATAGGCGTTCTATTGCAGTAATGCGTGCCAAAGAAAAGGTTGGAAGTATCACAGAGAGGAGTGCTCGGAGAAGAAGCACCGCGCACAAGTGCTGCCTGCGCAGCGGTTCTTAGAGCAAGCAGTTGCCGAGATGGTTGCGCGCACTGGGAAGCACCTGAAGACCAACGGAATGCGTGGGCAGTAATTTTTCATCATGATTAGCTGAGATGTATCACAATTTCGCAATGTATTACCGCAAAGAAGAGGCTTCGATCCTCTGGATAGAATCTTTTGTTATGGCTCGACTTGACTCGCTCGTTCATGACTGTCTGTATCAGGTTCAGGCTACATATCCTATTCAAATCAATTGAACTTATGGATATTGGAGCATCACAATATCGTGTACTGCTGCCAGGTGGTTGGACGCTGGCGAACACAGGAACCAGGTCTTCGAGTCTCATGCGCGGCCATTTGGATACGCGACGTCTCGGATTGGGAAGGGGCGGGGCCTCCGAATCAAACATATGTAAACAAACGGATCCCATCGAACAATCAAGGGACTGTGTCTCCTTCAACTCTCACGTCACTCACGCCTAGTTTCCTGAACCATTGTGGGCTTTCACCATGCTCTATTTTGAAGATTATGCTCGTCTATGCTGTTACGTCGTAACAGCGTACAGATTACGTACATTAGTGCACCTCGCGAGGAGCAATTGATCAACATGCGCAGGCTGCATGGGCTTGAAGGGCACCGACATTGAAATCCAGAAGAATCGCGGTCCTCTTCACCAACGCACTCCTTTTTGTCTACTGCCATCATGCCCTCGTCGACCTCTTCTCATCCGTGCCTCCCCAAGGACTTGCTAGATAAACTCAAAGGCGAGCCTGCGTACTCATTTTCGAACTCTCTTATCTTTTCTTCGACGTTTGAACAACTTCGGCTCCAGGCCCTAGATCTATCCGATGGAGGCTCTGGCATCTTGTTGGAGACGGAGTTCACCCAGCCGACGCTGGTAGATGAAGCCATGTTCGGTGGCCTGGCTGCCTCGAACTTACTAGGACATCTCATGTGCAATACGATGCACTTTCGTCGAGGAGATCAGAAAACGGCTTTACACTGGGCAATATGTAATGCGGATGTCCCGCTCACATACGAAATGATCAGGATTGGAATCAACATCGATCACAAAGACAGCGAGGGGGTTACACCACTGTTTCTCGCCTTGGAGTCCATCTTTACTCAGAATCGACTGACCGAAAGTGCCGCTGATCTCGTACACCTTCGACGCTTTCCGCCGTCTATCCAAGCCATCATGGTTTCTGAAGGCAAACCGGAGAATGTAGCTAACAAGATCAAGTGCCTGACCCATATCATAACCCTACTAATCGAGCAGCACGCCGACGTCAATGTCTCCGCCTTCGGGTGTACACCTCTAAATCTTGCTGCGGAACTCGGGCAGTGGGAGGTCGCCAAACTCCTCCTCGTCCACGGCGCAACTCCGATCGATCCCGAATCCCTCAGACTTTCCCCGCCCTCTAACAAAGCCCGGCTGTCCTCTATCCAATGCGAAGTCTGCCCAGCTGATCCGCGTCCTGCTCAGCCATGCCCCTGCTGGTCAGGCAAGCTTCTCTCCCAGTGCCACGACGCTGCGAAGATACGATACCCCGACCATTTTCTCTGCCGTTGCGGAGCACGTAAGGTCTATGCGGCTTGCTGTGCCAAGCGCGGGCTTGTGCTGCGGGAGCGCTGGAATCGAGAGGAGAGACGGCTCAGAGCAACTCAGGATACGACGTGCTACAATTTCGGCATCCACGCAGAGGTTCCACAGGTGTACGAAGTCAGGTGGGCGCGATGGAAGACAATTTTAGACGAAACCGCAGATGAAGGGATAGAGGGGACGGAGTGGAGAGATAAATGGCTGGCGTATCTGCGCTTCACCAAACGCGACGAAGACATCGATCCGGCGTTCATGTATGCCTTCACCTCGAATTCTAACTTCATTCCCCGGTGAGCGCAGTATTCTCCCTCACTGTCTCCTTCCTACATCCAAATATCAACGTCTGTAGACCTTGGGGCATCGGATGCATCAGCAAGATCGAAGCCAAGAGGTGCATGGACACATGGAACGCCGATGTGGACAAATACGTACTCGACGGACACGACCCGCGCTCGGCCCTTGACATTGAGATCGAAGCGAAGATAGCCACACATGGCGGGCCTCTCCATAGGCGCTGTGAGGCAGACGGTTGTACCAAAGTGGAGGGCCGGGATATTGAGAAATTGAAGTGTTGCAGCAAGTGCAAGCTGGTGAGTGACGTGCTTGTCGGATCTGACAGCTGCTCATCGTCTCCGCATAGGTATTCTATTGCAGCAAGTCTTGCCAGCTGAAGAGCTGGAAGGCGCATAAAGAAGATTGTGCGGAGAAGAAACATCGCGCTCAAGTGCTGTCCTCACAGTTGACCATGGAGCAAGCCCTTGCTGCGATGGTTGAATCTTCCGGGTGGTATTTGATAGCTGGGGGGTATTAGCGTTATTTCCGTTAGCTAAGACGTCCGCTGCTTCATAATACCATGGACCACCGGAGGGTTCACAATAGGCTTTGGACTTCTGCATATGACGTCTTGATCGTGACTATTGGGCTGAAATTGACGATTATCTTTGTCAGGCTCTGTTTGCATCACCTCTCAGCGTTCTGACGCTTGAGTTATCGCACAGGAACTGCGATTCTTTGCATTGGTTTGGCTTGCTCGCTACAGCGGACCTCTATCAAGGAGGTTCGTCATATGCGCATTGCTGGGAGCTACGTTATTTAAGCTGACTTTTCCTCTATCATGCTTGTGGCTGAACATCGTATTTCCGTAGTCCCATTCCTTTGACCATGCATCGATACGTGTCAGTTAAGAACATACGGTGTGGGATGCTCTCCGTGTTGTTGTTAGCTAAGCTATGCAGTATCATGTGCTCATAACGCTATTCACCTGCGGCATACATGCAACGGCCATAAAGTTGAATTGATCATCTAGCAGCCTTTCCCATCGCACAATGCGTGTATTCCGAGGGGTGAATTTTCAAGAACGCTGGAATGCAAAGTACGTCTACGTGATCCCGTTCAAAGAGTAGCCACAGCTGAACACAGAAATTCCCAGCGCGATCTGTAGTCGTTATGATCATGCGCAGTCTTTGGACCATACAAGAGCTTTACAATCCAGGTCTTCATCCTTGGATTACATTCCATGCGTCCAGTATAGTATCGGCAAGCGGTTCTCATTCAGCTACCTCAATGCACTTCCATTCATGGCGTACCGTTCTATGATGAAGTGCTTCCATTCATGATAATAGCTCTATAGGACTCATTCCGCTGTATCGTCTCTCACTGACAGGTCTATCTAATTCGAGAGAGTTATTTCTCACATGTCATAGGTACAAGACATTCCACCGCTGCGACAGATACCCCATTTCTCGACACGCTTTACCTCTACCTCACACCAAACTTCCAGCAATCTTACCCGCTGACAACGCCGATGTCAACGATACCATCTTCTGGCTCGCGCTTCCTCTTGATATTCCATGATCAACATGTTCGATTTATGGAATCGGAGAGCGAAGGGGACGCTGGCGTAGTGTACAAACGAATAGGTTTCGCCAGCAAAATGCTGGTTAAGATCCCCGCGAGAAAGGTAAACATATCACCTGCGTGCACATTGACGACATACTGACTCAGAGCTTCTGGTTCTGCAGGTCCTCAGGTCTACAACGGTATACGAAGCAATTCCGAACATATGGAAGGATGCTATGCTGAAGGCCGTGGCACCCGAAGGCGTTCAATATCTGGTTGTTGCCTATGATTACACCGTCATGAAGCAACAAGGCGCAAATGACTCGTCCTCCGCTGAAGCATTATACAATGAGATCTCGGAAGATCTTCCGAAAGTGCTGATCGAGGTACCTACGGTGGAGGTAGGCCTTAGATCTGGACGTGGTCATACGATATTCACTTTTAGTCCTCAGGTATTGAAGAAATATGGACCGCAGCCATGGTTGACAATGTGCGAGAATGAGATGAAGAAGAGGATTACGGGCATAGCGCTCAGCGAAGATTCACCAGTGCTTTCCACAGTATTCAGCTTGTTTCAGTGAATGACTTAGGGCGTGATAGTACTGTCGATGTATCGTGGCCTGCTCTGTACGTAGTCTGCGTGCCTTCAACGCTCCGACATTCGATGCATGATATTCAGCATGCAGGCAGATGTCAATACATTAATTCAGGCGGAGGACGAGCGACGAGAGCACTGCCTATGCGATCATTGTAGCTACTTGTATGATTCTTCATATGAACGAGACCTCTACTTCCTTTGCGATACCTAGATCTTGCAATTCGCTCCACTCACCCCACTTCAGCCTGAGTACGGACACCTTTTGCATCTCCCCTGCGGAACCGGTGATCCGCCCCACTACCCAGTGCTTGCAGTGCAGAGGAGAAATGTCCTCGATTCCTTTGTTGCCAAAAAGAACATACGCGCCGTCTGGTATCGGCTGATCATGGTGCGCTAACGCGGCGAACGTATGTGTACGCCCGTCATGCGACACCTCGAGCTGTCCCTTTCGAGGCGAAGGAGACGTGCCGTCTCCACGTGGGTTCCACTTCGCGAAGCCCTTCACTACGCACGACTTCAGCAGGAAACCATCGCATCTATACGTATTGTCGTGCATGTCGTAACGCACCCCATCGAAGATGAGAGGGCCGTCGATTCGGGGAAGTGGTGTTTCCTTCACTTGCTGCCAGGACGGTCTCCATGTATATCTCGCGTTTCCAGGCGCAGGGTATAGAAAGAGCAGCTGTCCCCAATATCGAGAGGACATGGTCTCGACCAAGCGCGACCACGCATCTTCTCCAGAAACGTCGTGGGGGTTGCTAATGTACGCCGGCAAGACTTTGGAGCCAAGCAAGTAAGCGAGCCCACCGATCTTGTCGGCCTCGTGCGACGCAGAACGCCAGCGCATGATCTCGAGTGCTCCGTATACATCCAAGGCGCCAAACGTATGTTTGCACATGGCCTCGAGGGCTATATAGAACCGCTCAGCTTCGCGATCCTGAGAGACGGACCCATTGATAGCAGGTGGAAAGGGCGAGTCAGCGGTCCGTCCGCCTATAATGGCGTTGCTACTAGCCTCCTGTAAGGTCCAGGCACGGTTGAGCCAGTGGCGTTCACTGTCCATGTCGCCCAGCCGGAAAGGCCTACCCAGCCCACTGAAATAGTCCACGATCTTCATGTTGTGGTGGTAGATGCTGCCGATCGTAGGGACGTCAAGCTTCCATTCATGTTCTCGTATAGCCTCTTTGGCTGGATCGAGACACATCTGCCGAAGACAAAGTACGTCAAGCCAAACGTACTCTGCACCTAAATTGAGAAGCTCGATGCGAACACGGTCGAGAGTAGTGTCGGCGGGGATTGGGACGGGCCACTCGTATGCGTTGATCGTAGTGTAGATATTCTGGCGGCGTTCATCATCTAACCAGCTGTGCGATACAGCCCAAGGAATGTCTCTCCTCGAGAGACCAACATTAAGCTTGATCTCCTTCCATATTCGCTCAACGAGGTCCTCGCAGGGGGTGCTAAAGTTCCTCTTGACCACCCACCAGGGTAGTACACGGTTGCCGAATAAGTCCCAGATGCGGCGTGGGAGGATATGGGGATCTAGAACCCTGTTTGTCGCGTTGTCAAGTGCAGACTCGCGCATCTCGCGATCCTCTTTCTCTGCACGTCCGAATTGGCTCTCCAGGGAGGGGAATTCATCTCGATACCAGTATGGTCGGAGCCGCCCATACGCAGTACCGAAGTCGAATCCACGCCTCATGCATGCCTTTAAGGCAGAGGCAATACCAGGATGGTCCATAGTGTACGTGGTTCGCAGGATATCGTTCAGACGTCGCAGGAGACGCTCAACGCCAAGAGAACTGCACGAGGTGTCGGCAAGAGAAGATGATATAACGGGGGCGGTCCCAGTGTATTTCACCTGAAGCGGGACAGCGAGATTTGCCCTGTCTTTGAGGCTTTTGTAAAAGATATAGCAACGGATGCTATAAGCCCTTTCACTGTTAAGCCAGCTAACGGATAGGAGGCGAAGGCAACGAATGCGATAGATATTCAGGTAGCTAGAAAGTCCAGTATATATACTGTAGTACAGAGGCTATACAATCCTATAGATACGGATGACGAGTCAACACGGCATATGACGAGACAGTAAATACTAAGCAGCCGAGAGCATACATAATACGATTCATAATACAACTACTGCGCCTACTGCGCGTTACTGTGGCGTAGTTAATAGATATCAGACCGCAGACA
>JANHOG010000838.1:0-11432 GCA_027627325.1 Phlebia brevispora
CGTGTCGGGTCTAAGGTCAAAGGAATCAAGGTCGGCGACCGCGTCGGCGTCGGCGCCCAGATCGGCAGCTGCCTTTCTTGCAGGCAGTGCAAAGATGGGTACGAGAACTACTGCCCCAAACAAATTGATACCTATGTGAGTATATGCACTTTCGGCAACACACATGCGTGTTACTTACTTTACAAACAGAACTCCGAATACCCGGATGGTACTATTACACAAGGTGGCTACGCTACTGCCATCCGTGCTCATCAACAGTTCGTCTTCCCCATTCCCGATGGGCTTGAGTCGCGCTACGTTTGCTCCATGCTCTGCGGCGGTCTCACTGTGTTCTCGCCGCTCAAGACAAACGGTGCCGGCCCGGGGAAACGCGTCGGGATCGTTGGAATTGGTGGGCTGGGCCACTATGCGATCCTCTTCGCTAAGGCTCTCGGGGCAGAGGTCGTGGCGTTCACGCATACCAAGGACAAGATGGATGATGCAAAGAAACTGGGCGCGGACCACGTTGTGGATACGACGAACCAGGTCTGTTCTGAGTTTCTTCGACCTTTGTAAGTACTGATTTCAGGTGTATTTGTTCCGCCCTTGTAGGATTTTGCCAAGCCGTACGCGACGTCCCTGGATTTGATCGTGAGCACGATGGATGTCACGCCTGCCCTTCCGCTCAAAGAATTGTTGAGCATGTTGTACGTCCATGGACGTCTCGTGGACGTGGGCATCCCCGACATGGATAAGCCGATGCCCACCCTCCACGCATTCGACCTTGTGCCGAATGGCGCATACATCGGCGGATCCCACGTAGGATCGAAGACGGAGTGTATGGAGATGCTGAAACTAGCGGCGGAGAAGGGCGTAAAGCCGTGGATCGAAGAGTTGCCGATGAGCCAAGTGAAAGATGCCATTCAGGGTGTCCTGCACAATAAGGTTAGGTATCGGTATGTTTTGACGCAGGATTTGATGTGAAAGTCTGGCGGCTGCAGTGCCTGAGCCGCTCTGACGGCAAGATCCTATACGTCTGGTAGCAAATTGCCTGTAACGAACAACACTCTGTTGTTCTCAGTAAGATTATATCCATCCAACGCTGTTAAACATCATGACAGGAGATAGAAGTAGATTTCGACGACATAACTTGATGATACATCATCTCGTAACTCACCGCATCTGTACAACATAGATCGTTTCAACACGTACAGAAGACCTAACACCGCTCAGGAGATCGTAATAATCTTCGCAGGATCGAATCCTCGGTTGCCTTCCCCATATCCACGCTGGTTGCTGTACACTCTCACGCCGTCCTTCTCAAAGTCGCAGCACCAGTGCGTGTGACCGAAAGCCCACATCTTGACAGTACCAGACTTCCAGCACGGCTCGCCGCTGAGTTCCGTCGCGAAGGCCGAGTTGGTTGGTTGGTCGTCATGCTTGGGGTCACTTGTGCCCTCGACAGTCGGTGCATGATGTGTGAATATGACTATCTGGCGGTTTGGCTCGTCCCTAGCGACCTCCTGCACAGTGTTGTTGAGCCATACGACGTCGCGCTGGTGCAAGGCCGTGAATGCAACAGGATCAAATCCGTCGATGCGCCTGAAGTCTGTGAGACACCAGGAGAGGATGTCGAGATCCGCAGGATTGAGTGCGCTCCAGAGGGTGCATCCCAGCACCGTGAGCGTGGGAGATACATCGTGGCGCGTTCGATTCAGGTAGATGAACTTGCCAGGTACAGTGTGATCGCCGTCCATTTCTTTGGCGAAGGCCTCCAAACGGGCTTGGGACTCACTCTGATGTCAACGTCAGCTCGTGAGGATACGTCTACACTGTGACCTACTCCGAAAATACGTACGATTGTAGACCGATACGGCTCTGCGCGCCACGGTATAAGTCCACTGAATGGTACGCTCTGAATGTAACAACACATACCGTGATTTCCACCGACGAAAAATACTGTTTTGAAACGCTGCAGTTGTATCTTCAGCCAGCCGAACAGTTCGTCTTGCATTGTCCATCCTATGTCGCCTAGGAGTGCCAGATTGTCGCAGTGCACGGGTATGTCGTAGTGATAGAACTCCTTGCCGGCGGGCGCATTGGCGCGCTCTACCTCTAGATGGAGGTCACTGAGAATTTGAATCTGCATCCTTGCAAGTAGTCTCTGTATGAGAAATCGCGTGTCACACCAAGCTAAGTATGATCTCGTAGCAGCCTGGTATATGTAATCTTGTCACGGTTTTTAACAATGGAGTATGACTCCGCTCGGTTGCGATATCCTGATCAGCTCGGATAAAGCCGTAGAAATCAGAGACGAATGTTGCTCTGATACGTATTGTGCAACTAGTGTATTCGGTTTACTGTTATCCTCGAGTCAGACGGTGCTTGTGCTTGAAAAAGAATCTTCAGACTGGCAGTACGGGCCGGGCTAGTTGCGGTCAGCTAGCGCTCAACCACGCGTCCCCGTTGATGCTTACGTAAACCTCCATTTCCCTTCGAGCTATTATAACCAAGTTCGAGTTCCACCTTTCCACTGCTGAAAGCAGGTACGCCACAACTCATACCACTCCCGAGCACGAAGAACATCTCTAGCCTCAGCTTGCGGTGTATAATGACTATAAATTTATGCTGGGACACAGATGGTCGTTCTTTTAGCTCTCAAGAATCCCATCTCGGACTCTTGTCCAAAAGTGACCATTTAATCTGGCCCGAGGGCTATGTCGCCGCCGTGTCCAAGGTCCTATATGAAGCCAATATACCGAACGTCATATGGGGCGATTACTTGAACGCACTGTGGGGTAGCCCTATGCTAGCCCTGGTAAGCAGGACTGGATACTCATCGTGACTTTTGAGAACTCACCGAAGAAACTGTTCTAGTCCCTCGGCTATATCGTTCCCCCCAACAAATTGGATAAAGCCATAGCGGCGATTGTGGAAGCCGGGATGTCACCTTGTCCATGCAGATCACCATTGCACTGTGCAGACGACGAAGGCACGACGTCGCTGCCGGTGCACTTCGTTATCCCGATACCTTTGGCGACGGGACTGATCTACTTGTGCCCAAGCGACATGTTTCTTGACCTCATACCTCTTACATCCTCACATTTAAATCCGGCCAATCTTCAGCTTCTGGATCTTAGAATGAGCCTACCCGCCGCTCCCACGTCCCAAGAAGCGATGGACGGTTTCCATCCGGTCAAGGCGATGACTGGACATAGTCTCAAGAAAGTCCTACTACTGCTCTCCGTTTTCTCACCCCCTACTCGGAGAGGGTTTATTTTCACACATGAGGACTTTCTCATAAACCTCTGGCACGGAGACCCCGGCTGCGGCGATTTGGGCTCTCGCAGTTTGGAAGCATTGTGGACATCCACATATCAGGAAATGGGTTCGCATTCGCTGGAAGATATACAACGATTGAAAGACGCGGTGAGGGACGAATGGAAAGATAAAGTGCCGTCAATTACTGTAGTCGGATGATAGGCTCTAGAATCCAGCTTTGACTCTTCAATTCCTTGCGTCTTCGCCGCGTATCGCGTACTTAACTTTATGACGTCAGTTCTTTCCTCCCTGCTGTCTATAAGGAGATTATCGCCGCAGAGGTCTGTGCACTAGTATCCTCATGGTGTGTATTGCTGATGTATCAGTCTTCTACTAGTAGGTACATCGATGTAATTTGTCATGATCTCGGGGAACAGCATCTTCCGTCCATGTTGCTTTGTGGCAAAAGTGATACCGCAGTCTGTATATTCTCAGGCAACCCACTTTGGCTGGTTTCACTCTCCAGAAGCATGCGCGCCACCACTGGGAGCCTCGTTTGGACGGATCATGTTAGGATGTACGAGGACAGGTGTATGAGGATGTGTAACGGTACGTAACAGAGTCCAGATTTCTGCAGTGGAAGGAAGCACCTGAAGAGACAAACCTGCTTCCGTTATGCTGCCGCTGTGATTCTCCATGCTCACCGATGAACCATTTTCTTGATAACAGGAAGCGTATAAAAGTCCTCTCGATGGATGTAGTCCCCCGCGCCTTTGACATAGTCATCTCGCACACTCAGGCCATATACCATGACTACCCAACACCCACAACCTCCGACCGTAGCCGTCAACAATGCATTGACACACACTCAGATACTGCTGGAGACCGCTAAGGAGTTCTCCGTATGGGTTCAGGCCCATGCTCCGGGCGCCGTAGTCATGCTCTGTGGCGGATTAGCATTTTCTCAGTACGGCAGCCCGAGGGCTACGACAGTAAGCCCTTTCATCTTGGAGCAAAGACCGTTAGTACTGAGTACATCACGTAGGATGTCGATTTGTGTATGGACTTGCGCCGCGCTGTTCACGTCAATACTGTCCGTCGCGTCGATACCAATGCACTGAAGGACATAGCATCACGCGACCCCCGGCTTATCGTCGGTCCAAAGATCTACTGGAGGCACTCCACCACCGGCACGCCAATTCAGGTTGACTTCGTCGATGCAAATCTATTCTGGGCTCCGTTCGACGTTGTGCAGATGCTTGACAGGAATATGCCTGTGCCGTCGCTCAACTTGCCTACCCTACTCGTCGGCAAGATGAAAAGTGCCATAGAACGCAACCAAGGGACCACTGTAGAACGCACTGCGAAGCAGCGTAATGACGTGTCGGATTTCGACTTTGCAGTGTGTCATTGCTTGTCACGCCGGATCCCTCTTACCACCCATCACATGAGCCATTTGGGCCCGACTCAAGAATCTGCCCTGGCTACTGTGCGAGAGTTCTCTAGATTGAGACGCTACGTCCTTGGTCCTCTGGGACTTGATCGACTAGGGGGCGCTTGGCTCACTAACTGGGGGGCTTTGATCACCTTCAGTCAGCTTCCAGCTGACTTCGTCACTGTGGCGAACAACCCAGCCTGAAGCATCTTCGACATCTCCAGTACTTGGCGCCAGATCTAGTCTGTATAGCTACACGTTCGTCCCTTCCATGAACAGAGTGCCATTCAACTTGCCCTCGATGTCTAATACTTGTATTTACTCGGATTTCTCACTTATATGATCCTTTGTGCTGTGGTATATAACGATTGCACAACCTAAAGTCCTACACCATTTTCCCATATTGAAATGCACGGGCCGGTATGGACTCCCGCATGGATTCGACACTAAAACCTGCTTCCAATAATCAAATTTATGGTACATTATCAACTACCGCTTTTCAGAGCAAAGATCGGTACAGCCGTATCAGACCGCTGTACGCGAGACCATAATAACTTTTCTCTAGCAGGCTTCTTCATGTCCCCGCTGACCGTTGTAAAGTCTCACGTCCCTTCCATAGAGGTCACAACACCACTGCATGTGATCAAATGTCCGCATCTTCACAGTCCCGACCCTCTAGCGCGGCGCGCCGCTAGGTTCCGTCGCGCAGGCTGGGTTCATTCCTTGGGATCACCTGTAGCCAGAGCAGTCAGCGCGTGGTACGCGGAGCTGTATATTTGTCGGCTGGCCTATTGCGAGTCATATGAGGCCGCATTGAGTTGAGAGTGCTGTAAGGTTAGAGTTCCTGATACCTAGATACCTGAGAGATATTAACAAGATCTCGGAGTCCGCGAGGGTGGAGGAATTCCTAAGGGAGCGTTGCAGCAACGTCATGGCGGTCTCTGTTCAGCAATTGCACTTTCTAAGCGCATAAGGATCTGAATGAACCTTTCCCGCGAACGTTCGCAGGCGTACCTCTGACAGTTGACTCCTGCCATTGAGTATATAGAAATAGGTGTGCGAACACGCCTGAAGTATGCTGCGAAGCGATCACCCGCATAGATGTAGATGGGTAAGCCACTGACGCCATGCGTCCGGAAACACACGGCCCAATTCAGAAGGTAAAGTTAGTTGAGTCACTTCCATGCCGCGGGCAGCTCAGGAACAGAATCAGCGGGACGAGCCGTGGTTTCCCGTGGTGAAGAAGACCGTTGTACATAGCTTCACCTGGATGGTCAGCCGGTTCAACAGTGTACCTGGTACGAAGTCGTTGTTTAGTTAGATCTGCTTTGCATGGTTGAGAAACCTGAATGTTGGAGAGACATCACTTGTGCGTGATGAGGCCCGGCGTGCGTCGAAGGAGTATATTTAGCTAGAGGAACTTTACCAATACATTCACCTTCCTTCGTCGACAGACGAGGGTTAAAATTGTGAAAATCTGTCGCAGATGTGAAGCATATCAGCTGCTTACCGAGCACCAGTTTTGTGAAGTATCGCACTAATATTTGTGTGCGGACGAGACCAGCCATAATCGAGACAATGTGCTGTATCGACATCGATTAGATGGTTGTCAACGATACTTCTTGACACGCCATCGTCGTGCCCCGTCTCGACCTGTATGCAGTGTTGATAATCAGAATCAACGCGCAGGATACCGCCGGCTTAAAATCGGAGTCGACGATCTATCTCACACGTACCATGCTTGACGGCTGCGCCAGAATTGCAGGACAAATCCCGGAAATTGAGATATTAGCTGAAGTTGCGCAATCACTACATCCGCATCACCTCTTACCCATCTGCCTGGCACGTTTGAGACTACGACTACCTCGCATTGGACAAAATATGTCTCTACCTTGATCAACCGCGGTTAGTATTTTAGGGACGGCAGATCACTCGAGGATCAAGTGCGCTGTGAGTGCATCCTAGTCCAAGATCTTGTCCACGAACGCGAGTCCAGCCTGTACGACAATACGAATCTTGCAATTGAATGAGGTAGAAATAGTAGGTTGAGATTTGCTACATGTGACCGCGCAACAGCCGGCGGACGTGCGTTCAATGGAGCGAGGCTAATTGATTTGCATGTATATCTAGATTGAACGTGACGCAAGGATGTCAGGCACAAGCAGCATACTTTCGCCGCACCCATTCGCACCCACAAAACTACGGCTGAAAGTGGTCTGCAGCGACGAAAGCAGCCTCCGAAAGCCTCCAGAGGGAAAGCATGGAATCACTACGGTTTCCATATCCGGCACCGGCACTCTCCATAGCCGCTGGGAGCACCGCGGCCATTCCGAGCTCGTTCGAGCCATCTCGGACCAATCAAGGTCCCCATCTCCGTCAACTCTCCGTAAGACGATGGCCATGAAAAAAAATAAAAGGTCGCCTCTGAGTCATCTCTCTCTTTCCATCTCTCCATCTTCCCCTTCATCCTCCCCGCGCGTTGTTGGTTTCCAGCAAGTCCAACAATTCCGGCCGTAGCCCCAAAATTGGCCCTCCGAGAGGACATAATCGCAACGACATCGTTACTCGGGTGCTGTGCATCGTCAGTCACGGTTAGAAGGAAAATGGTTGGAACTTCCACCGGTATAATGTGCGTGCACTCGTCTTCATCTCTTGTCGCAGCTCACTAATCATGTCCGTCCACAGGGAGCTCCCTGCGGAGATAACAGAGTCGATTATCGACTGTCTTTACGACGATAGAGATACTCTGAAGAATTGTGCACTCACGTACTCGAGCTGGTTGAACCGCACCAGATACCACCTCCACAAGTCTGTCACCATCGACAGCAACGCCGCAGACCAGAAGCTTACAGGATACTACTCCACCGGCGCTGCGGCTTACATTCAGCATCTCACTCTCGTTGCGCCACCCCAGCCGTACGGCGCGCACCGCAGAGGATCCATCAGCCAGCAGGCCAAGCCCGTATGGGACATCGTGTCGCGTTTCACCGAGATCGACGATTTGACACTGGTCTTCTTCACCTGGCGTGGCGCACACAAGTCGTACGACAGGCTTGCTCAGATAGCACGCCATGTCACACATCTCTCACTCGTTATCGCAAGTTTCGACGATATCGCGGATTTCCTCTCTTTTCTGTCCATCTTCCCACGAGCTCGAGACGCTCTCAGTCAGCTCCCTGTCATTTGGCTGCACGTCGAGCTGGGGCACCGGCTATTCTCTGCACTCCGATGACGGCTTGATGCAGCTACTCGAGGCGCCCGTAGGGAAGTATCTGCGCTCCGTGCGCTTCGCCAACACGAATCCGTGCCCGCAGGTCTCAGAGCAGCTCGGAAAGTGGCTCTCTAGCCTACCACAGCAGATCGTGCCGAAGTCCAGTCTGACCTGGACAGGAGCAGGCTCCATCCATGGTCTCTTACACTCCCTGCGCGGGCTTGGTACCAATCTCGCACATATCGAGCTTGATGCCTCCAGCGCTTCACGGTTAGCTTATGAAGGTACGGTGGCTTATCTATTTCCGTTCTCTTATCGGATGGACATTGACATATGTACTGCTTTCAGGCGATAACGGTCTCCGGAACAACACGTCGCTGGAAACCATCGCGATCAAGGACCTGCAGTATCTCGCGCGCGACGAAGTACAATGGCTCGTCGTCCTGCTTTCCCAGGTAGCTCATCCGTCGTTCCGCAAGATGACCTTGGTGTGCACTGCATCGTGCTTCGAGGGTGTGGACGAGCACAGTTTGGAGATCCTCGACGAATTCCTCTCCCCTCCTACCTTCGCTGGCCTGGAGGAGGTGGTCCTGGAATTCGCCAACACTTCCAGACAGGTGGACCTCGTCGACACGATCAAGCGCGGTTTGCGCGGTCTTGCCAAGCGTGGTGTATTGCATCCTATCTTTCCCACTCACACCGAAGCGGAGAAGTAGAAGACTGAGTCTTGCGGCTGCAGTTTTCAGTTACCTTGCATCTGCGCTTGATGCGCAATAGTTCCAGTCCCCAACACGCTCTAATACGTATTGTGCGTCTGAACCCTATGATCCTCCCTCTACGCTCTAGACAATCCCACCGCTCTCATCCACCCTAATGAGCCTCTTATACTAGTTCTTTCCGCTAGTGAATCTTCTGTCTCGAGCTTATTTCCTTCGTGTCTCCCTAGATGTAGAATGCTACTCCTAGATTTTGTAGAGTCTTGGTAACCACACCTGTGGTTCTTCGTGTTTTGGTCTCTGTTCATAGTGTCATGTTGTAGTTGTGTCTCTGTTAGATGTTATAATTGTTCCACTACACCTTGTCGTGCATCCATGCTAAATTTCTGACGGAAGGGGCGGGATTCGTCTTGAATTGGATAAACGTCGGGATTGTTGCGGAAACTCGGGCCGAATTTCATTGGCGGTCCGGGCCTTCCTCATTTGGCGCCCAATATAGGTCCTCAGGTTCGAGCCCGCCAGGTGCACTCACTTTGTGCGAGGTTTACAGGCACATGGATTGTTTCCGTCCACCAACCTGCGATGCCAAGGTCCAATGTCGCAGGCAGGAGCATACTATTGCAGCGCTTTTGCTCTCCACACCCGCAGAAATAATGGTGAGCTGACTGTGTTCAATTCTATCACCAGAAGGACCATTCAAAGGTTCTAAACGCATAGCAATGCGTTCGCAGGTGCATTTCTCCTGCGGTGTCAAGCTGAGACGTCCTCAAAGACCCGCTTTGCTTACCATTGGACAGTCTATCGACCTTATGCGCAAGCTCAGCCAGGGAAATAGCGGAACTCTGTGGAAGACGTCAAGAATTCCCACCCGGTACTGCCAGCTCTCACGAGGGTCTGCCACTGACGGTTCCCTCCGAGGACAATCAAAATGATCCTGCCAATTTGCATACCACTTCAGAAGCAAGGGTGTGTCAAGGGAGAAGCCTCGTTTTGCGAGTCATGGCTCGGATGCATAAGCGGTGACGACGGCGATACCGAAACGTTACGAATAACGTCCCTAGGGCGGGTCGTGTGCGTCAGAGTTGCTATAATACAATTTCAACAAGTCGAGAAGTCTGCCATGGTCGTTTGAACACGATAACGGGTCACGGCATCGCAAACGGCTGGCCGCGCACCTCCGTATTCCTGTTATTCATACTGTGGAAGAACATTCAAAGATCCAGGTTGGTGCGTCGCATGAGCTTTCTTCAGTCTCCATTCATTCTTATTGTGCAGATCCCTCATACAGGCTGAATGATAGCATCCCACCCGACCGTCGCCGCAGGCACTTCTAGCGTCAGCGTACCAACCCCGAGGCTGACCGTTGCTTCCCAATACGAGCTGTTCTACTGCATCGAATTAGTGATTCACTCGCTCGAGGTCATGACAGGAGTTTGATTGTCGCCTCTAGCAGCTATGGACCCTCTGTGCAGTGAGTCTCGATCGATTGTTCAGTTGACGGCTTACTGCCCTAGACAATGAGCTTAAGCCAAAGATATGTTCATCTTTGCCGACCTGTAGGAGCTGAGATACTTCACGCCACAATAGTCTTCATTCTTACCTTTGCGCTACTGCGTCATGTGGTATGTTTCATCCTATCCGAGCTGGATGCCTGACGCTCGCGAAGGAGAGCAAAATGTAATATTCCTTCGGTATGCATATTCTCAGCGATCTTCGAGTGCCCCGACCTTCTGGTGTCTGTTTCACCCTAGTCGCAGGGATAACCTTGGCTTTCCGCTTCACGGGCGAGCTCAGGAAGGCTTGTGTTCGGCGACCATGGGCTTCTCACACCAGAGCGCATTCTCTCAAACATCTCAGCGGAGCCGTCGATTTTTGCAGCGCTGGCCACGTCGTCGCCGTGCGAGCCATGATTCTCGCGCGACAGATTTCACGACGCCGCGCCGACTCATCATTACTCTGGTCCCTTGAACGAGCACTATATTCAGAACAGCATGCATATCCGCGGCCTCAGCTCTGAAGCTTGAGATCTTCTCGAGAAACACGTTCATCGAGTATTGAATTGGGCGGAAGCAAACTCTTAGCCTAGATCATCTTTCGAAGATGGAAAAGTCATGAAATCAGCTGTGGCGCGCTGAATAGGAGGAACGCGCTGCAGTGTGTATGAGTCAGAGGCAAGTTACCGAAGATGTTTCAAATTATATTGTGGAGCTTCAATATAGACTTTAAGGAAATTGGCTCCGAGGGCTAACAGCCGCTTTGATCTCCGGCGCACTCAACGGACGCCACATACGAGTTGTTGACACGCGCGACTTTCTGACAGTCGCGGCTACAGAGCCCCCGCGCACGCAAAGGTTGAGGAATTGGTCTTGTGAGCCTCCCAGCGAGATTGGCTACAGTCATGGCACTGTAATTTGATTCTTCGTTTACTTTTCGGTTTGTTGGGCGATCATCATTGCACTCGCCAGCGCTCCTTAGCCATTAAGCTGGTTGAGCTGAAAGCGGGTCGTCAGTCCAATGTTTTGCGAGGCACTCAGACAGGCACAACGTAAATCCCTTTGAGACTCAGATATTTTGATCTTGACGGGAACAAGATTGTCGACGAATGTAAATAGTTGATCTAATTCGAAAAGGAATAGTCGTAACTCCACGATCGGCGAACGCAAGATGACGACACCTTGAAAGCACAGCCATGACCGACAGGGAAGCGGGCAGAAATGCTTTGTAACCCGTTCACGAGGGAATGGATCCTGTGTCGAGCGCGAGGTAAAACACATCTGATCGTGTTAACGCGATACGCATTCACGCAGATCGGAACCGCCCTGGGGTAGTC
>JANHOG010000839.1:0-11426 GCA_027627325.1 Phlebia brevispora
CATGTGAGGCTTCGCCACAGCGAGAGTAAAGAGTGTAGCAACGAGAACGAGAGAAGAAACCATCTCGCTGGGTTTGAAGAAAGGTGGAGAGGAGCTGCGATGAGGCAGGTGAAGAAGACCTTGATGACCTGACAGAGTTCACGTACAGCTATTTTATAGGAAGACCAGGAGGCCACATCATATGAATCTCTTGTGAGGCGAGATGCATCTTTCCGGTCCTAAGGGAACAAGAAGCAACTGCAGTTGCTGGGTGTTGGATGGGTCCGCAAGGCGGAACTGAGCTGACGCGTGGTGTCGTGCATTCCCGGTGTTCTTATCATATGAGCTAATATCTACAAGAAGGCTTGAGCAAGCGACCGATGAAGTGAGCATGCGCCAAATCAAGACGATCAACACATACATACCGGTGCTGTGCAGGGGCGGACGACCGTTACCACAGTGCCAAATTACCGTCGCATGGGACGGCAACTGCGCAGCTGTACCGGATATGCGGCGCGTTGTCTCTAGCTTACATCCACACGGTGTCCCGTCTGCAGAAGCAAGTACAAGGTATGAAAGCCGCCACTGCTGACGCACTGACCGCGCGGCCCATTGCACATGCTCGAGGCAAGTCTCAAGGATCCGGCTCTATAGGTGCTTCTTTTCATATGCGTGCTCGAGGACGACCGTGCTTAAAGAGCTTCTTGGTCGCCTACAGCAGGAAACCACCATATGCTACCTAAATAAGATGTCCTTGTGAGCATACGTCTTTGAGCATGAGGCATGATAATGCGTACTAAGAAACATTCTACGCGTCCGCTCAGTCACCACTTATCATCAGGTTGCAGAATCATGATGGAAAAATCTTGCTGGCTCGAGCTAGAAGAGCAGTAATGCATGCTTCGTGGAGAAAGCACAGCCTGAGCGAAAAAGCGCGCCTCTCGCGCGGTCCCCATACGAATTCTGCAGGACCCCGAACACCAATTATTCCTGGCCCACAGACACCCCGAAACGCATACCCACCACAGCGAAATTAGTCCGGACTTCATACTCGGAACAAAAGTGAGCGAGAAGTGGAGTCGAAATGAGGAGGAAACATGTGGGATGAGGAAATGAAAGGTGCGAAACTTGACAAGGGTCGTTAAGAGGCTGATGGGAAATAATCTGCTCAATCGATAGATATTGCCGGAAGTGCGATATCCATCTTCATCAGTTCAGCTCCACAGCGTTCAGATAGACTCAGGCATTCACAATGTTCAGCACACTTCGGATATCAGAGAAGAGGAGGAAGACTGGTAGACGCTCAACCTCGAGGAGGACTCGGGCCGGCCGAGGATGCAACAGACTCAGCAGAATGTCCACCGCGGGATGGGTAAAGCCAAATAGCGTGCTGCATTTCGAATGAAAACAGCAAAATAACGATACATCCCATAGAATACATAAAGTTACACAACGAACAGAGAGCACATTTCATATACATACATCACAGACCCGCTGCCGTCTTAAGGGCAGCAAAGTTTGGTGTGCCAAGGCCCGTGACGGGATCCCACCCTTTAGTGGCTGGGAAGCCGTTCGTGTTACATCCAGGGTTTGAGCCTGCGAGGCCGGAACAAGAACGTCAAGTAATATCACTGAAACACCGCGACGTACCGCTCGTGACGTCGTGGAAGGCGCTGGGGTTTGCGTACAGCCACGGATTGAGGAAGCCAAGGGGCTTCTTCCCATGAGAAATAAGCTGGTCATTAAGGAGCGCGACGATGCTGGCCCACATGGGGCTCGCAGGGCTCGTTCCGTCCACGCCGGCCAACTGATCATCGATGACCAGCACGATGTTCGTACCGATCGCGGCCACGTCGGGGTAGGCTCGTCCAGAGGCGTTGTATTTGCCTTTGTAGGTGGAGCCGAGGGAGGAAAGGTACGACTTGACAGCGGGAGCCTGGTACGATGGCGTGCCGAAATAGTTGGAGAACCCGCCCGAGGAGAACGAGGCGCCGACCTCTGTATGTGAAGAAGAGGATGCAAAAGATGTGGCGCCGACGAGCGTGATGCTGAAAAGTTTGTTGATATCGGTTGTATCATGATTTCATAGGAGGGAATCACTCACTATGGGCAGCCAGAGGGGAACGTTGGGAGGAAAGTGGCACCGCATGTCTCTCCTGGAGCCCCTCCGCCAACACCGCCATCCCCGGAGCTGAATAGAATAGATGTCCCACGAGCTCCGAGTTGAGCGTAGGCATTGCATAAATTACTTCAAGGATCTCTATGTCAATGACGTTTCCCATCGCAAGATCAACGGGACCCACTTTGCGAGCGGTAGCGAGATATCAGGTTCGTCGGACCCATAGCTAGTAGTGATAACGTGTGGAGGATTGCTCTGGCTTAGCAAATAATTTGCAGTGTCTAGAAGCCCAAAGAGGTCGCCATCGCTGTTTTGAGGACCCACAGAGATGAAGGTCACGGGCACGCCTGACGCTAGGCCGACTGTATACTGAGTGTCAGTATTCTGTGAAGGCGGTTAGATGAGTATTCGATGACGAAATGCTGGGAACTTACACCCTCAACACCTGCAAGCCGTCCGTTCTGTGGATTCTGCCCTTTGTCAAGCGTGGTCAGTTTGAAAGTCGTCGCCGATTTGCTCTTGATGTCAGAGCGGAAAACCTCCATGAACGCCTAAGTAAAGCATGATGAGCACTCAGTGATAGAAGCAGACGCTTGTGTTCAATGAACTAACCGTAAGATCGGCCTGGTTTGCATACTGACCGAGATAGGCAGTGACGCCAAGTTGATTGGAAGACTGAGTGGCAAGCGTTGTAGGAATATTGTATATCGTTTGCACGCAATGGGGCGTAACGGCAAATGTATCGCAGGATGTCGGTGTTAGCTGCTCTCCCCCCGAAGATGATGCATATGCAACTGGACGGCCCCGCGTGTGGGGACTGGGGAACCTGTGGCGAGGGCAATGTGAGTACGCATGGCGCATGGGATGGAGATTGAGGACGAGTTCTGCACTCACGATATTGTCGGATGAACGAAGTCCAAGTGGCCGACGAGTTTGCTGGGGATAGAGTATTGTAACGTACGAACCGTCTGCGTTCCTGTGGCCGAGTGCGTGAACACGCTGAAGTCTGCGTCGAACAGCTCATTGGCGGTGCCAACTGGAATATTAATGCTCAGCCAGTCGCCGGTCGGCGTGATTTTGGAAGCGTTCAGTCCTGCTTGGCTCAACCAGGTGTTTACTGCGTCCACAGTTTTTGGTGAAGGAGCAACAAAACTCTCGGTCTGTAAACGCGTACACATCAGCACACACTCTACGGATAGAACAACATGGCTGCACATACCTCCTCCTTCGAGAGGTGCTCACCGTACGAGGGACTTCCGGGAGTGCTAACCTCATACAACGCATTGATCAGCCCCTCCGGATTGTTCTGCACGAGGGCGATCCGTAGATCCAGCGACGTGTCTGGATGGGCTGGCCCCCCATGCACGAATCCCGATGGAGGACTCGGACGCGACTCGCGCACCGACATATGGCGCGGATGTGGTTTCGCAACCACGCCAAGCGCAAGGAAGGAAGCAACGAACAGAAGAGGGGTGACCATCTCGTTAAGCCTCCTTGACACTGAACTGTAGGCTCGAGGGGACCGAGGGAGCTGGTGCTCAAACCTGGTGCTTGCGAAGACATTTTATGGCAAACGGGAAGGCATCAGCATCACATGTACGCTTAGCGTGGCCGCACAGACATCTCCCGTCAATGAAATATCGGGAAGATTTACGCAACGGAGCTCTGCCACAATGAGGTGCGTGCAGAGGCGTGCGTGTTCATCAACGGCTGAGACCCGCTAGCAAAGGCGATCTAACTCGCCAAAGTCCTAGACATACAGGGCTGTGTCTGCATTGCTTCATGCTCCTGCGAGTGACCGTTCTCGTACCTTACTTCGAACTGCCCTGGAGCCCGAAGCGGATCAGGATTTTGAGACAGCACAGTACAGCTTTTGCACGTTGTAGACATTTGGAACAACTTCAAGGCACCCGCTGCAGCAATCCGGTGATCTAGCTGCACATCTCCCCCAGGAGCACCGGTCTGTGGATTGATGCACATCTAAGCGATGTGCCAAGGTCAGCACACCTGGATGATGGTACGCGTTTTCCGCCCATTGTCTGCCTTCATTTCGTCGCATCCATCATTTTGAGCAATCACTGCATAGCCAAAGTGCGGTGATAATAATAATGAGAACGAAAACGCGGGAAGGAACGTCCTCGCTGCTGATCAACGTGGTGAGTTGGTAAGAAGCGAGGGCCACCTACGGGAAGATAAGCGCCTGCATTTGATGTCCACCACGTGATCCGACGCGACGGCGCGGATCTGGGCGGGGTGGCGGGATTTTGTCGATGTTGAACGACGAACTCGACGTGCGTCGTCCGCGACTCCTCCAACCCACTGTCCATCTCGAGGAAGTTATTTATCTCTGCATATATTTTAGAGACAGTATATGTAGGTTTCCGTCTATTCTGAATCGATGGAACGACCGAAAACGCGTGTCTGATCCGCTCCTCACACGCAGAAGCTGTGTACGTCGAAAAGAAGCAGAGTATAATGTCGGAAGGAGGTTCTATTCCAGTACAATATCCTCAAGTACGCGATGCAGCTAATATATCTTTGCCTGGTGCTGATTACTGCGTCCAGATATTTGCCAAAGATGACGGTTCACCTGTCCGATTCCTTCTCATGGACGTTCAGGACGATCTTCTGATTTCGTGGGATCAAACACCCCTGAGTCCAGCCCATATCAAAACACTATCGCGACAGATTCAAGTACGTCGCTCTTCTTTCGCTTTTTGAAAGCTCGTTCATTTCGTCTCTCCAAGAGGCACGGCGGGGAACTGTTGGAACAAGATAGACGAGATGAGGTGGACACTCTGATTGTGAATGAAGAAGCAGTCGAGGACTACAAGCGCTTCTATAAGTTGCATAGGACTATCTATGCCGAACCACCAGGATTCGTCAGCAGATGTATCAGAGCGGGCAAATACCACCATCAGCCGCCTCAACAGAGAGGAATGGGAGGCAGGCTTACTGGAGCAAAGTGAGCTTTCGCTGAAATTAGTGAAGTTCTGCTGAATCTGATCGTTAAATAGGAGAACACCTTTTACGAAGGACGACGAGCGATTCATGTGTGAATTCATCGCCCTAACCATTCCTGATCCCTCCAGTGGCGGTAGGCTAGGTCCTGGAATATGGAAATGGTTAATCGACGAATACTCTCAGGTTAGTCAAACTAGTGTCATTGTCATATAGGCTTCTAACGATACGTCTCTTGCAGCAAGCTGAATATGCATGGGCTAATCGACATACGGTACAGTCTTGGCAGGAACACTACAAGAAAAATCGCGAACGTTTGGACGCGCGTGTTGCTAAGATCGTGAAGGCCAACCCTCCTCCGGCTGACGGCAAAACGCTGTACCATCTCAGTCGACATAAGACGTATCGCAATATCCGCTTTGAGCAGATGGAGGAAGTCGTAGAGGAAGAAATAGTGGAGGAACTGGTAACGCCTCGGAAAAGAAAGAGGGTTGATCGTGACGAGAGCAGGCCTTTGTCGGAAGAGACCCGTAAGTCCTGCATCCACATCTATGGCAACGTTTGATTCACTAATAGTAACTTCATCGTTGTTTTTTCTCACAGAAGATAGTCGTCTTTCTAGTATAGCTAGAAGACTTGAAGAGGAGGAATCTTCTCATGACGAAGGTGAAGTGGAGTGGCCGGAGGATCTTTTCGAGTGGGTTGTCTCAGAGGTACAGCACTCAACGCTGTGACTGAGTATTTCGTGCAGACCCGAGCAACCGGTGGAACCAGAAGATACTCAACCCGATCCTAAGCAGTCAAGTGCGGTACGCTGGGCTTATTAAATCCCTCTCCTTGACAATCTCTGAACGTGACATCAGACACCAAGCACACAAGGCTCGCGGGCCGCGCCTCTCCCTCGCGTTGTGCACGATGACACTGATGCGAACTTCCTTATGAGCTCACAGGCAACTCTCGTTGCGCCGTCACAGCCACGTCAAGCTGCCTTTCGCCCGCCTGAGAGAAGTTCAAGAAGACGTGAGGTCATCGTCGAGACACCTTCTCCCGAAGAAGTACTACGGACATCCGGCAGCCGTGCTGCCGCTCAACGCCCGAGAAGCGCTGAACAGAAGAAGCGTACTTTACCTGCACCTCGAACACCTCAACCTGCTGCTCCCTCCCGTCGCAATTTTGCTACTTCAGGAAGGCTGAATATAACGCCTGTTACTGGTAATCACGATGAGAGTCTTGAGGATGAAGTGCAGATTATCGAGGAGATCGTAATAGAAGACGACGACGAGGCTGAGCCAGAGGATGAACATGGATCGCATTCCAGTGCTGAAGAACCCGACGATGTCGAGATAACGGGGACCGCACCCGGCCACGGCCACGATCGTCTGTATCCTGACTTTGAAGAGGTCGAGCTCCTCAGCTCGGACGACGAGCGCCTTGTTGAGAACCTCAGTCGCAATCGTATTTCTCCACCGAAGAAGAGGCTTGGGAGCAATAGAGGAGTTCCTGGCGTGTTCCCTCATAGTCCGCCAAACGAAGAGGAGCACCACGACTTCAGCGCAAGCGAGCCGGAAGGCGAGGAACAAGATACCAGTATACCCAGTAACACATCTGGCCGCTCGTTCCTTCGGACCGAAACGCCCGCCGCATCCACATCAAGACGTCAAGTTGCCCGTTCCGCGCCTACGTCCGCAAAGCATATCAGGACTCCTGCCCGCGTGCTTGCGCTGGCTAGCCAGGTACGTTCAGAGGGGCGACAGGTCGATCAGCCGCGCTCTACATCGTCAAGTCCCTTGCCGTCCCCTCCTGTCACGAGAACGTACTTGACGAGGAAACCTGCTCGAACAGGTCGTGCCTGAGCGTACGTACTCTGGCTCCAGGCATACGGAGGATAGGGTGGACGTGCGCGCAGGTCTTATCGGATTGAACTCAGCTTCCCATTTCTACTAATTAGGTCAAAGATCGACGAGACGGCTAAGTTATACCATTGCTGTAATACACCGCTTTGCTATGAGGGCATCGTCAACGTCATCCTCAGCCTGCTATCATCAAAATTTTTTTCTCGCCGCTCTCACATGATAACATCGACGAATGGAGCTGTTCCGAACTGCTTCGGGATCATCGACGTCTGCACATGTCGGGCTCAAAGTGGTACTATAGGTGCAGTAGCGGTCTTCTGAGGTTGTGCGATGTCCTGTTTCTGTTCTGCGATAGCTTAATGGTATCTCACTTCCTGTTTCGAGGTAAGCAAGCAGGTGCCTCGATAAGATATGCCGTGAGTTGTACTTCGCCTCCAGTCATTGCAGTGCATGACGTCCCTGAAAAGTGTGTATGGCAACCATGGTACGGAGGGCAGGTGGAGATCGACGATAGAGTACGTCTCATGGCTGTCATTGGCTTGAGAAATACGTCCCTTGCGTAGCAACTTCTGCATCAGAACTTACATCTGTGAAGGTTAGATAGCCGAAAGAACTTTACAACAGGAAGCGCACATGCATGATGCAGACCGGCCGCGGTGGTCCGCACCTGTATGTGGGAACGGTCGAAGACGAGAGAAATCTTCCGGGCGGGTTTGGAAGACCACTTATCGCAGAAAAAAACTTCTAACAGCGCAATAATCCCTTGGTTGTTGCGATGCTATCGTCTTGCAGGCATGGAAGATTCGACCCCATTGATACGGATAGCCTCTTGCCACCGACAGCAGCTACACCAGGAACATTAGACGGGGTGAAGCCTTAGAAAAGTCTTCCCATTGACTATTTGGCATAATAATGGCCCTAGTGGTCAGATCCGATGCTTTGCAGCCTGGTTCGTAGGATTCGCCCTGTGGCAACATTGATATGTCGGGCTGCTAGAAACGCTATCTAGATCCCATCAAAATGCTTCCGATCGGTAACCGATCCTTCCGATGCGAGCAGCTTTCAGCACTCGTCTTTAACTCGAACTTGGTATGTTGAGAATCGCTCAGTTTATGACTGTCCTATTCGTGGATCGATTCGTAAATATGGCATCCACAACGTATTACAGCAAACGTTGAGGCGTTAGCAAGGAACAGCACAGGCGCTTCAAAACGCGCCGAAGTTAGTTTAATGATCCTCTAGAAACCAATGGGCCAGCTATTTTCTCAGCGCCTCCCTATTGCGCCATCGCTGATGGGATTGCGAACGGGCGGTATCAGCCACTCACCTGGGACATGCGACGCGGCACTTACGTGTAAACACCGTCAAGAACGACCAACACCTCGTCTGTTGTGGTCAATGTGAACTAACAGACGTTCTCAGAAACCCATGGGATCAATGGCAGACTGATATAGATAGCAAAGTGCGACCAATGGGATGTGGTGCACAGGAAAGTACGCATTATTGTTAGCGCAGGACCTTGTCACGAGCCTGACCGTTCTATTCACAGTATGAGCCCAAGGATCCCAAGTGCATGGGTTATACTTATGCCTTCAGGTCAGGCATTCGTTATGGCTGAAGCAGGGAGTGCCAGAAGACGCAGCCGCCGTTCTCGATCTCGTGTCCGTGCCTATAGCGCGCAGGCGTAGGCTATTGTCGGGGGGGTGCTTGACAGAATTCGGAATTTCGTCGAGCGCCCGGCGACTCCGCATCGCTTGCACCGTCACGCTCCCTGCCAGCCGGGTTCCTTTCGTCATGATGTTCTTGGACCGTGACCCGTTGACCCTCGGCGGGGAATTCTGCCTTCCTTCCAAGGGGCTGCACTTGACATCTTTTCCCGACCGACCATCTCGACAGTTCTGTCTGTACTTTGGGCCGTTATAAGGCTGCGTATCGCCGGAATGCTGGCCCACCTTAAACATATTACCTCTAAAAGCCTAGCGTGGTGAGAGGGCGTCGCCGTCTGCTCCCCTACACTGTTCCCCCTCATGACGAACCCCGAACGACGGCCGCTACTTCAAGACCAGGAAAATGCGACAAAAACCTATGGCACTGGGAAGGAGCCTGCTGTCTCCAGCCCTCAGGACCTCCCTCGATCCATAAGATATGGGATTCTTCTGGGTGTGTGGATAGCCAACTTCCTTTCAGTGAGTGGATGAACTGCGTGATGTTCCGCTCAGTCGCTGATGTAGAGGCGCCAATTCAGGCATTGAACAGTATGATTGTGTTCACTCCTTGTTGGATGACCTCACTAAAGTTTCTCCTGTAGCTACGTTGGTAGCAACACGTATGTCACCAAGAACTGTATACGGCTCGATGCTAATATCTAATGTCTCCTCCAGTACTCCCTTCCATATCTTCAGACTTCAACAAATCCCATCAAGCTAGCTGGCTCGGAACAGCGTGAGTGCATCCCCCTTTCCTCTGCAGACAACAGATCTCATCAGCTAGCGTTGTGCAGATATCTACTCGCGACATGCACATTCACGCCGCTCTATGGTCGACTATGCAACGTTATGGGACGACGTGCTGCCAACCAGACAGCAGTGTACTTCGCGGCCATCGGCACCGCTATGTGCGGCCTGTCGAGCAGCATGGAGATGCTCATTGCTGCGCGGTTTGTAAGTCGGCTCCCTTCCTTGTCTGCCTCTCGTCCTTGGTTGACAGTCTTACACAGATCGCCGGGATGGGCGGGGGAGGAGTCTTCACAACGGCTTCGTACGTGGCCCGCTTCAGTCCCTGCTGTCTTCGATCAGGCTCTGATGCGCAGGACCTAGGATTATCACGTGTGACATGTACAGCATGCGAGTGCGTCTCGTTCTGAAAAACTTGTTTGTGATAATGTGTTCTTTCTGACAGGGACATCGGATCATTCTAGGCACGAGGGATCACGCAGGGTGTAGCAACTGTCTTCGAAAGTGTACGTTCGTCTCTTGTACTTGTAGACTCCACCCAATCTCATCATTGTGAGTAGCTAGGGATGGGCCTGGGAGGTCCGTTTGGCGGATTCATCAGCGATCGGTCAGTACAGCCGTTATGTACGCCTCCTACACTTTCGCAGGAATTGAGCTCAAATTTAGATACGGGTGGCGCTGCGCATTCCTCCTGCAGCTACCTCTCTTCGCGATCTCTTTGTTCCTCACCACTGTGAACCTGCGTTACCCCACTCCGGTATGTTGATTACCACCTCTGGCCCGTCGTCCGACTTTGGCTGACTTGTGCTGCAGGGCAAGAGTACGAGCGCTTCGGAGGCGCTGCGCAGGATAGACTATGGCGGGATCTTCTCGCTCCTTGGCGCTGTGAGTGTCGTCGAACGATACGTATACACTGATATTCATAAAGTTCATCATGCAGGTTCTCTCGTTCCTGACATTCCTCAGTCTACGCCACAGTAACGAAGAGCCGGTAAGCTCAGCCCCGACCGATACGCTGAATATCCGCTGACCGCTTACCCCGTTCCCCGATGCAGTGGACCTCTCCGATGGTATACACCTCGTTCACGCTCTCCATCGTCCTTTTCATTTCCTTCCTCGTGATCGAGCTGCGCTGTGCCGCCGAACCCGTCTTCCCGCCGCTCCTCGTTAACAGAAAAGTCCCGATGCTGGTCGGCATCGCGAGCTTCATGGTCTCGATGTGCAACTTCGCGGTCATGTACAACTTCCCGACGTGGTTCCAGACCGTCATGCTGACCAGTGCGAGCGAGGCCGGTGAGTCTCGGAAGTTGTCAATTCCTAATGCGTTCTTAAATCGTTTTGGATCTAGGTGCCCACTTGATACCGAATGGCGTGTCGTTGGCTCTGGGTTCGCTCTTTGCGGGGTATGTGACTAGCTTACACTACTGTAGACGAGACAGTTGACGCTTGCGCAGGTGGTGGATGCACCGGACGGGGAAATACCGGACCCTCACGCTCATATGTGGCATCTTCCCTTTCATATCAGCTATCATGATTAGTTGTATGAAGGAGGATTCGCACCCACTTCTGCTATGGCTCGGTATTGTGAGTATTTAGGCGCTTCGATAACGAAGACTGCTCATATTTTTCTTAGTTCCCGCTAGGGTTTGGAAATGCGGTTGTCTTGCAGACAATGCTCAGTAAGTTTCTCCTGTCTGCCTCTGTGACGTTCGGCAAGTTGACGTCTGTGTTCAGTCGCTCTGTTGGCACATATTCCAGGTGTGTCGAGTTCATCCAGATACGAATCTAACCCACAGCTCAACTTCTCGCAGAGTCAGCGCTTGCCGTAGGTACTGGTTTCAGTCAGTTGTTCCGAGGGATAGGTACGTCGTGAGGACAACCCATATACAGGCAAGCTGACTCAAGCTCGTTCCTCAGGCCAAGTAAGCGGCGTCGGACTCTCGGCTGCGGTCTTCCAATCCTCATTGAATACCGAACTGCACAAACGGATAGTCGGGGATGGAGCGGAGGAGGTGCGTGTGGCGCGGTTGCCAGCGAAGCCCCTATACTGAATAGCCCGCA
>JANHOG010000084.1:0-28976 GCA_027627325.1 Phlebia brevispora
TATTTTTGGTATCTCTGTCTTGTAATCCGCTTCCGTCATGTTTCATCCTCAAGGTCAATTCCGTATCTGTAAAGCACGTAATGGGCATCAACCTGACGATCGTCCGATTAGATCCCGGTTGCGTCAATATCTCACGCCTTTGTAACGAACTAGTTATGAACTATTATTATTGTAGTAATGTACAGTAGATCCACATTGCATAGTAGGCGAATGCATATACCGCACAGCGCGATAATGATCATCGGGCTGTAACCTTTCGAGCCACAAATCATTGTGCGTAATCAGTATCAAGAATACTCCTCTGTGCGCTGTTGAGTCCGCTCATCTACCGCTATATACGACGCGCACTGTAGTGGCGCTGAAATGGACAAGTCAGTTTGACCTGCGTAGATAAGAAGGCCACGATACTGGCTGTGCAGCCCAGTGTAAGCAATGGACAAGGGCGCATGGGTCTTACAAGTCTCGGCTGTCGATCTTACACGGAATGTCTAAGGGAGATATATTCAGTGACAAGCAAGATGAACAAGGGCGCGCGATGTTAACATGGCGATTCCGTTGAGGCGGATATTCAAAATGGCGTCATTGCATTCGTCTTCTCTGCATTACAGTCGCAGTTGTGCACATGCACTGTTGTTGAAGACTACAGTCCTGAAGTCTCCGGTGGGTATGTAAACGCAATGTTATCATTCTGACCGTCTGATTCTAGGTTCTCCCTTCCTTGCGAAGGTCTAGAAAAAACGTCATGCCATCCTTCTCGCTGTGTCTGGTCACACTGGGGGGCGCTTTTATCTGCAGTCTTCAGCTCGGCCGTTCCTACACTGACTCACACTCTAATATTACTCTTACTCTTCTCTTTGATCAATCTGCTCTCTGCTCCGGGGTACACACAGATATCTTCTAGCGCGAATAAAAAAACGCCGAAAACATAAGGCTCGGACTCGGGGATCGCTTATAGGAGCTCGCCGTCGTGAGACCTCGCCACGTGTGAGACCGAATTTGGTAGTATCCCGACGCTCCCGGCGTGGCGGTTAGTAGCCTCGTGTGCCCGACCGATTGTCGTGTGCCGATCGACGCCGTGTCTTGCCGAGCTTAATTAGACTGTTGCAACTGGGCTCAAAATAATCCGACATCGAGCAGCGATGGGCTTCGGCCAGCATGAATATACTTGAATGAAATATTGTTAGGACGCAGTGGTATGAGACTGTGGATTACTTCAGCTGAGTGGCAACCTGTGACGGCAAATACGAATGATGGTATCTAAAACAGGCATAAATCTAGGAGAGATGGTACAGTATTGCAATTGAACATTGGACGTGCAGCGCGCGTATACTAACATGCCGTCATTACGCAGATGACAAGTCCGGGACATTGTTCAAACATCCCAATATTGCTATTGCAAGCGAACGAACACAGAGACTTCTAGAGACGAATGAATCAGAAATGACGCCACGCGAGTGGTCATTGGCCATACCAAATGTCTAGCCATGGCCTTCAGGGCTCATCATGTACCCAACCCTGATGTAGCAGTCTTTAGTCCTCGTAGCCTTCCACAGCATCGCCGGCAATATCTGATTCCGAGTCCGTAGCCACGGTATCGGCAATGCGCACGATCCCGTCCCAAGAGACTTCTTGGATCTCCCGCTTCAAATGATCGACGTTAGATGGGACAATGTGAACGCACTTCGCAAGGGCGATGCGTGAGATCTTCTCGGCCCCATGACGCGCGCGGGCCTTCACGGTGTTTGCGAGGTCCAGCATGCAGCTATCGTGCCCCTCTCTGTGACCGATGCAGGCGTCGAAGACAACGTCTCGTAGCACCAGCTCCCGCAGCCTTGGGAATACTATGTTTATGGGACTAGCGGGACTAGTCGCAAGGGCACGTCGGCTAGCGAAGCCATAGAGCACGTCGATAAGCTCGCGGGACGACCAATCGACGATGTACAGGGCTGACACCTGCGGCATGCGTTCGAGCACGCCGGTAAGAGCCCGCATGTCGATCTCCTCTGACAGCTTGGAGAAGATCCAAAGGTTCGCGACCTCCCGCAAGGGCATCATATCCCAAATCTGCGAAAAACTCCAGCGCCCAGCGAGGAAGCTCCAGATGGAACTCTGGCAGTTCGTTCTCGAGTTCGGTTGCCTCGCTGTCCATGACCAGCGAGGTGCTCCAGCCGCGTATGACGAAGGACCCTTTGAAGTCTAGACCAAAAGCTAAACTCCGGAATGGCTTGGGAGGGATGGAGTCTATCGTGGAGCCACCGGCCAGTTTTGAGCGGATCGTGGGGAGAAGGAGGGGGAACTCGGTATCTCCAATGTGAGCATGACCCAACTCCAAGCGCGTGGAAGCGGGGTGATGGATATTGTCCAAAAGACTGGAAGCCGTAGTCGCATCGCCGCAGATAGTGAGATCCTGTAAATGTGCTAGCGTTACAACGTATGCACCGTCCGCAGTATCTGCTGGTAATGGTGCCAGTATCACGTTGTTCAGGCTTAGCGTCCGCAGAAGAGGTAGCTCCCGCAGGGTGTTCAACACGTCTGCGACATTGTTCGTCTTGGGACGCATGAATGGAGCGTAGTCGATGGAGAGATATCGCAGACTGTGGCAGGACGCCAATTCTTGCCACGACACGCTGTATGCCGATAGATCGACCTTCTGGATCATCGGATGTAGGGCATGAGTGATCCTTATAACAGGCGGCGCCCGCCCGATGCACGACAGCATATTCGATGTGCTCAGCGACAGCTCCTTCAGCATTGGTGCAGGGGACACTAAGAAAGAAGACACTTTGCGATAAAGTTCCCAAGGGAGATGGAGCGTCAGAGAACGTATACGGTGCAGTGATTGGAGCGCCATCTCCAAAGATTGTACCTCCTCCGCTTTACGGCGAGGCGAGGACGCCAATCGATGATGTACTGCGAGCGGGGTCGTTTGAGAGCGGGCCAACAACACAGAGATGCACTGTAGTCGGCAGGGAAGTACGATGTCGTTCCACAGTGTAGGAGTAGCCATCGCCACGTCGCGCCAGTGTGTGCAGACGTGCGTAAGCGATAGCCAAGCGTAGGGCGGAGTTGTGCTGACTAGGCGGGTATCGCTGTGGCTGTCGACGACAATCTGGAATATTGTCGAGAGGAGCTCCATGGGAAGGATCGACACTGGCACAAGGGTGTTTAGCTGAGTCTTGATCTTGATGATAGCACGGTTATGTTGGTCCATCTCGGCGAGCAGACATGCCCTTGTGGACTCCTTACGTTCTCTGTCCATAGCTTGCAGGAAAAAGGAAAAAGGAAATGTATTCAGAAAAGAGCACTCTGCTTGAATGAAGCTGAGCTATTCACTCACTTTCCATTGTTTAGTGTATAACTCGACCTACTGATTCAAGCTGAAGTTATGGAGTGAAACATTTTGGCGCTCGGCGGTGGCAACCGCGTACCGATTTGAACTCCGCCATGATCGTGGTGCTAAACGCCACATACTGATCGGGCCGTTGTTTGTGGCTACCATGTGTGCTCAAAGTAGACTCGCGACGCAAAACTAGCTGGCGACACTTTAAATGTCTGAAGAATCGATTTCAAAAAGACAAGTATTACATAGAGAGGTGGTTATGATTACATTATCCTGAGTGAGTCGAGCAGTGAGTATATACAATCTATCGCTATGGCTACATTGATGATATCTCATCCGTCCTGGGATGTCGAGTGGTGAGTATATCCAAGCGCACGTCACATGGTATGTTATATGGCTTAAGGAGCCGCTACAGTCAGAGTTTTAGGAAGTCTTGTTCTCCTCTTCAAGCTCGAGCTCACGCAAAGAATTGGGAGACGTTGCGGATGCAATCGTGGTATCTGTATCGTGATTATCCTGAATGTCAAGGTCACCACCATTTTCGTTCGCCCGCACGACAACAGTGTCTCCGTCCCTGTAGAGGATTTTACGTTATGTCCACCAAAAACTTGCAGCCATGCACGTACCTTATGGTGCCCTTGAGCATCTTCTGGGCCAGAGGGAAGAGTACCTTCGTCCTGACTACCCGTGCAATGGACCGTGCACCATACAGCTCAGAATATCCTTGATCTGCAAGCCAGTCCTTCGCCGCCTCGTCGACGTCCAGTGTAATCCGGCGGTGTTTCAGGCGGTCCTGTACATCATTGAGACGCAGCGAGACGACCTGCAATATTGATTCGCGAGAAAGCTTGTTGAAAACAAGCATCGAATCAAGCCGATTGAGCAGCTCCGGAGGGAAATATTCGGATACTCGCTCGAGCACTTGGTCGCGTGCTTCATCGGTGACTAGTCCGTTGCTGTCCGAGGAGGTCTTGTGAGCGAGAATGTCGCTTCCGAGGTTGCTAGTGAGGCAGATGATGGTGTTCTGCAAGACAAGCAAATAAGCAACAGAACTTAAGAATGGAATACGGTGCATACCTTGAAGTCAACCTTACGACCTAGTGATAGAGGAAGAATCGAGTTAGAACGATACTCGCAGCAGTACCTGAAATGAACGTACCGTGTGAATCCGTGATCTTTCCCTCATCGAGTATCTGCAGCAAGATCATCGCGACATCCTGATAAATAGTCAATATCAAGCGCCCCATGAGCTGCGACAATATTAGCGTACCTTGTGAGCCTTCTCCAGCTCATCAAGTAGAATGACAGCTGCGGTTCACTGTCAGCCTCTGTCGTAGACTATAAATGATATGCTCACCGTAAGGTCTCCTTCTGACTGCTTCAGTCAGCTGACCGCCTTCCTCGAAGCCGACGTAGCCAGGCGCAGCACCAATCAGACGAGAGATGGTGTGTCGGTCGTGATACTCGGACATGTTGATGTTAATGCTGGAGAGAGGAGGTTAGATAGCTACTTGAGTCTCACAAGGTAATTACTCACAGTCCTCGTTGTTCATCATTGAACAGGAAACCAGCCAACGCCTTGCACAACTCCGTCTACACAGCACATTTCAGCTTGGGCCGCTAAAGATGCAAGTCAAAATGGTCTCACCTTTCCCACACCCGTCGGTCCCAGGAACAAGAATGAGGCAACGGGCCTATTTGGCGCCTGCAATCCCGCACGAGATATCCGCACAGCATCGCTGACGGCGGTGACAACATGGTCCTGGCCCACAACCCGCTGTTTCAACGCGTCTTCCATCTGAATTATCAAAAAACGCAATCAACATCGTTACTCAGGGACATAGAAAACGGAGATTTACGTGAACAAGCTTCTCTCGCTCGCCCTTCAGCAGGTTCTGTACTGGGATACCCGTCGCTTTGGCTATGACACGTGCGATGTCGTTGCTCGTCACACGATCGTGCAGCATAGACAGTGGGCCTTCTGTGTCTTCGTCAGGGCGTTCGTTCTCCTTCGGGAGCTGACGTTCGAGATCTGGGATGGTCGCGAACCGCAGACGTGACGCCTTCTCGTATTGGCCCTGTCGCTGGGCAACTTCCAACTCGTACTTGGCATCTTCGAGCTTTTGCTTGAGCTCCTTGAGACGTTCCAGACGACCTCGTTCTATGCAGTATAAGTATCAGTACATGTGCGTACGATAAAGGACGATGAAACGTACCAGCTTGCCATATTTGGGTCAGTTCAGACGCCTCTTTTCGCTTCTGCTTCAACGTGTCTTCAACTTTGTTCCGCCTCTCCACGCTGAATACGTCGCTCTCGTTCTTCAAGCTCTCCAGCTCGATCTGCAACGTCATAATCTCACGATCAAGCTTCTCCAGGTCGTCCGGCTTGCTCTCCTGTGCGAGGCGCAGCGCACTGGCCGCTTCGTCGACAAGATCTATGGCCTTGTCAGGCAGATATCGCTCGCTGATGTATCGGGCAGAGTACACGGCGGCCGTAACAAGCGCGGCGTCTGAGATTTCGACACCGTGGTGCACCTCGTAACGCGGCTTGAGGCCTCGCAGGATTGATATTGTTGATTCAACGGTCGGCTCCTCGATTTGAACAGGTTGGAACCGCCGCTCGAGAGCCGCGTCTTTCCCAATAGTCTTGCGATATTCGTCCGCTGCAGAGCAGTGAGCATGAGCTCAACAGACAATAAAATGACTACGTACGGGTTGTTGCACCAACGAGCCGCAGGCCTCTTGCCAAGGCAGGCTTAATCATCTGGCCCGCATCGATGCTGCCCTCGGCCTTTCCCAGTTGAAAGAGCGTGTGGACCTCGTCGATAAAGCAAATCACTTCGTTTGCTTCGTCCTCGATGTCACGTAGGAGTGCCTTGAACTTCTCTTCGAAAGCACCACGTACGCCAGACCCTGCCATGATAGCAGCCAAGTCGATAGAAAGAACACGCTTGTGTTGGAGAGACTAGATACACAGTCAACAAGCGTAAGCGCGACCTGTGTAAGTAGAGACGTACCTCTGGTACTTCCTTTGCAACTATACGACTAGCCAAGCCCTCCAGTATAGCAGTCTTTCCGACACCAGGTGGACCGATGAGCTGCAATACCGAGTGAGTTGGTGCTAAAGTTATGGCGATACAACATTACTTACAACTGGATTGGACTTTGTTCTTCTAGACAGGACTTTTGACCGATGTCAGCAAATGCGCACTAGAGCAGTGTGAGTGTCATAGAATCTCACTTTGAATTGTCCGGCGAATCTCTGTTCAAACGATGTAAGCCCCGAAGTGAAAACGTGCATGAGCTTGCTAACACACCTTCGTCTCTGCCAATCGTTGGGTCTAATTTGCCATTGCGCGCCAGTTCGGTGAGATCGACGCTCTAAAGCATACATTCAGTATCAGTGTGAACATTTGACATACCTATAACTCACATATTCTTTCAAAGCTTCGCCCTTCTGATGTTGCGGTTGCATGGAAAATCCCGGAAAGCCTCCTCCTCCCTTAGGGGGTTGCGACGCGTATCCACGCACCAAAGACCGTGAAAACCGTGTCAGAGAAGAAGGCAATGGTCTGAATGCAGCTGCTGTTGGCGGCAGGGCACGCCGGAGCAGTCCACTGGAGCTTGAAGCGACTGCATATGTTCGACCATGGGCCGCTTTAGTGGCTAGAGACACAGTGGATCCCTCGAGTTTGCGCAACATGATGTAAAGACTGTGCAATATGGGGGAAATGGTGGCGAGCAGGAGTAGTGGCAAAAAGGAGAGCAGGAGAGACCGTGAGCGACGCTGGTTTTGTGCGCGGGTGAACGTTCCAGACGGTTCGGGAATATGTTTCGCTCCTGTCGGCCGTATATCAGCAAACACCCCTATAGAGCATGTTCTGAGAATGACCACACAGTACGCGATGCTCCTTGAACCCGCGACGGGACAGTCCGCAGAGATGGTGGTGGAAAGCGGTCAAGGTCGCTCTTGCGGATCACTTACGAGCGACCCGGCATGCCGGCGAACCCAAATTTGGGCTCGCTTCTCGTTGGTGGCGGCCACGCGAGTACAGTCATCGATGGCTCCTTGAACCGCCCAATTTGAATACCTTGGTGCAGCCTCAACACTCAATATATTTCAAAAAAAATTACAGTAGTGCAACGCATACATTATGACTATCTCAGATAATTTTTTCAGAATAATACACTGCAATTGTAGGCTTCTACGTGTGAATCTCGAGCAAAGGTGAAACCGCGCGCAGACGGTCCTTGAGCCACTGGGCGCTTACCATATTTAGTATGCCATCACGGATTTAGCGCTCGTCATCGGACGACGCGTCCTCGTCGATATCGACCCATTCTCCATCGTCCTCCACGTCCAACGCCAACCTCGGCTTTGGAACAGCCTTTTCAAGACGCCCTTTCAGTAGTGGCTTTGTCCATCGTGGCCTCCGTCGCTCTTCTTTCGCCAGATCTCGCTCTGCTTCCCACAGCTCGACCTCCTCTTTCCATGCTGCCTTCACCACTTTGTTGCGCGCCTTCCGCTGGTCGTCTTGCTCCCGCCACTGTCTGAGCCGCTCTGCATACTCCTCCCTTGCCTTCTGCTGTCTTTCTGCCTCTACTTCTTTCTGCTTTTGCTCTTGTGCATGCTCTTCCACCAGCTGAACGAAAGCATCATCTGTGAGAAGTCTCGGCATTCCGTCAGCGGCCAGTTTCCCACTTGGCTTCCGCGGCTTCTCTGAGGTTGCGAGTTGCTCTCGCACGGTTTCGCAGTACTGCGACTGAACAAGGATCATCGCACTTTGAGTCCGTGTCACAGCCTGTGCCTTCTCGAGTGCAACTTGAAGCTTCTGAATGTCTTCGAGGTACGCCTTCTCTATTTGGGTTTCTGGCTTGCGTGTAAGACTCTGGAGGGTTGGTGCAGGTTCGGAAGGGGGAGGAATGAAGCTCGGAAGCTCAGAGGTGGATTTAATGGGGGATGAGGTCACTAAAAAGGGTGCAGAGGATGCTGCGAGCTTTAGGCGGGTTTCTTGTGCAAGTTCTTGCAGTGAGTTGGATACCGTTGTCTCTGTAGGATGGGCGCCCTGCTTCAATGGAGATAGTTGCCCAAACGCATCAGCGAGAATACGAATGGGTGTTGGTGGTGCAAGGGGTAAGCTGCCACGGTATGCGGTCTCGCGGCTAGGTGCCAGCATGTCAGGCGTGATCTTGGAGGGATCATACGGCCACACGCTTGTCTTTCGGAATGCAGCCTTTATGTTCCCAGGAGTCAAAGCATCAACCCATGCCAGCCCGAGGATAGCAAGAAAGTTCTGTTTAGAGACCTTTTCGTGCTTTGTACGCTCCCAATTATCGCGTTCACGTGTCCAAGCACGCTTCAGAACACTGAATACACCAACATCAAGGGCTTGGTAGATGTGAGTCGTGTGCGCAGGATAGCAGAGGATGTGAATATTGTGCAGTTGGGCGTACTGCAAGAACTCCAGAGTGCAGTGTGAGTTATGCCCATCAACGAGAAGCAGTCGCGGACGCCCTTTGGACTTCGCCTTGGTGTGTTGATCGAAGTGTTTTATCCACTCTACACCAAGTTCACTGTCCGTCCAGCCTTTCTTGGAATATCCAAGGCTATAAATTTGTAAGTACATGTTTATAATAACATTGAGCGATACACACGATGCTTTTAATGGATTATCTTGTAACCATTTTACTTGAAAGCCTTGACCTTTGTAGATGACTGCGGGAGGGATCGTGGTTCCATCGGCACAAATGGCAGGTATGACCGTGATGGTCTCTCGATCACCATTACGCTGCTGGTGCTGGATTTTCTTTCCCTTCTTACCAATAACATGTTCTCGCTGACCAAGTCATGACATGAAACCAGTCTCGTCAGTTCCCCATATGTCCTCTGCCTGACAACCGAGCTCCATTAGAAGCTTTCGCAAAAGCTCCTGCCATGTGTTATTAGCTGTGGGATTTACAGCATGGCCGCGTTTCGACTCCAAGCCAGCGGACCAGTACATTGCCAACTTGTCATGGTGGCGCTCGACGAACCGATCAGCCCATCGCTGACCGACACCAGGAAAGGCAGGTCCAAGCCGACCTGGTGTCCTAAGAATTTTATCAACGAGCTCTTTGAGACGACGAAGGTTCAGCGGAAATCCCCTTTCTCCAAGCTCAGCAAGATATGATGATACTGTCTCCTCCTCCTCGTCTGTAAGCCATTGTTTTGTTGCATTGAATTCGGCGATGCTTTGATGGCCTGCTGCGAGGCGCATCAAAGTGGAGCGGCTAAGTGGAATGATCTCGCCGGTTTTTTCTGCATGCTTCTTCCTGAATTGTTCACAGATGATACGTGCACCGAGTCGTTCGCCCTCTGGTTTCACGAGTTCGACACGATAGACAGCAACAGCTTCAGCCATGAGCTTGTCATGACGAGCGCGGGCCTTTCGGGCTTTGAGAGTAGCAGAGAAAGCCTTGCCAGGCATGAGGGCAGTGATGTGTGAGAGGAAAGTGAGTACACAGCAGTAAGGAATGAACAGAAATGCTGCTCGTTGTCTGCCAGCTGGCGCATCTACAGGATCTCGCGTATGCAACGGCTCCGAGTGTTCACAGTCGTCTGTTACCGTGACCTCTCCTTGGACCAGCTCGGAGTGCAAGACTCCTCAGCTCCGGCATCAAGCTACAGGCCATCTTTTTGTCTAATTCTTTTTGCAATATATCTGTCCTATTAGAGTGTATGTTATACTAAAGAATCAGGCTCTGAAGTTGAGATCCGCATGCATGAAAAATCAGACAAGTTTTGAGATATTCAAAATTTCAGTGTAAATGTCAAACCACGGCATTATTTTCAATTCAATCAAAATTTTAAAATATGCATTGATTGTATACTACATTTGTGTACTTTATACTATTTTTACAGAATTTTTCGATGTGTTTTGGACGATGCCGAAGGGGGATGGTTCAAGGAGCGGGGGTGGTTCAAGGACGCGTCGATGACTGTAATTGATCCGGTAAAAATCCGGAGCTGGAGTGAGCCGACCAGTACGAGTTGGAAGCCTGAATGATATGTCAAACTTTGCAGTCACTCATCGATCAGAAGCTATATGGTGCCCATAATTGACAAGAGTTATAGAGCTAGAGGTAGATTCTATAGCATCTCTTGTTCACTGCGTGCTACTCCAGTGTTGAATAAAATTCCGCGACCGATTACACGCCGAAACCGTGACCTGCATATGCCTTTGATCTATGGAGCGTCCGTCACTCAAGTTATACTTGACCAGTTCATCCATATTGATCTTTCCTCGATTCACAGACAAACTGGTGGACGGTAAGCGTGACATCTGGGAAGAAACAGGCCTGGCAGGCGACGAATACTTCGCCCACCGCAACGACTGCGTATCGCTGGTCGTCGCAGCACAACTAGGGGAGGTTGAGCTCAGAGAGCTGTGTCTGCCTACAGTGCTAGGCGAGCAGTGGTCACATCGTATGTACCAGATGAGAGCAGAACAGCTGGGGAAGAAACATACCCGAAACATGTCGTGATTCTGGAACCGAACTTCACGTGTGTTCAAACAACTTGTCATAGAGGTCTTCGCACTGCTGCTGGGGGGTCTAGTCCTGTAGTTCAGGTCGAGTTTATCATCACGGGGAAGATTGTTACGGGTATGATATTATATTCTAGATGGTAAGATCAAAGGCTATACTACCTATGTGTCCGCAACAGATGGGCTTTATGTCTATCTTCTACGAGAATGCGTGGACAACGGCTTCAAATGTAGCGAATGTCACCATATTCACGGGGATTGCTCTTCGGGTTATGACGTCAGACCACCAGTCACACGTTATAAAAAACATAAAAACTAACCTTATTATTGTCGGCTTCAGCCCATGGAAGAAGACTCTGAAGCCCTCTCGTCTATAAGAATAGGCTATTGTAGACCACGTGTTCCGGAAGGGATTATCAGGAGTTGGACTCAGAGTGGATTGCACCCTCGTCTTGATGACGTCAAAGGGGAATGTGACGATCCAGCTCATCACGCCTGCAAGTGCACCCGCGAGTAGCACAGGATACGACTTTCTCGCATCCCGTACGGAGGACTCAGCTCCGGGCTTCAAAGGGGAGTTCTCAGGGTGAGACGACGGCTGGGAGAACAGCATGAGGACAGCCTCGTAAACGCCGAAGTACGCTCCGTAGCCGGTCTCACGGATTGCTGTGGGTACAAATCCGCGGAAAATCCCTCTGAATCCGCGTTGCCTCCAGATTTCGAGCGCGACTTCACCCGCGGTCGGCGCGTGTGCTATACCGTGGCGGGGTACGATGAGGGACTGCTGCTGAATTTTGATCAGCTCAGTTGGAGATGTCACTATGCTATGGCACGTCAGATCGAACACGCTGAATCAAGGACAAGGACGTACGAAGCCAAGAGACCACAGCCGATACCCGCGAGAGTGACCTGGAACAGGGTGGGTTCGACCTTCTTTTCCCCAAGTTGCAGTTTCAGAAAAAATCTATACGACGCAAAGACTACCCCGTTCAGAGGTGCAGATGTAAGCTGACCAGCGAACATCGTGAGTTAAGACGACCGTAAGATAAGCATATGTCTAGACATACCAAAGGCGAAGTGATACCCCGAAAAAGACCGCGTATTCGTTCTTCACGGACGATCGTTGTGAACGCGTGAAAGGTTGAACGATATTTAGAGGCTACTTCAGGATTCTGAAGGCGAACCTTGACTGAATTTTACGTTAAGACCCGCACTCAGACAAGACGAAGACATGAACGCACCGGTATCAAAGGGGAATCCTACGGTAAGCCCAGCTATGCCTGTACGCGCCTATGGTTCAATCTCCCTGGTGCCGTGATATGCACGAAATACAAACCTGCCACTGAACCGGCAAAGAGATCGAGTCTGGGATCTAACTCGACTATACGCGACTTTATCAGTACAAATTACAAATCCAGATGTCATACCATTTACCCCTCTCATCGGTACTCATGCTGGCCGGAGACTCGTAGGCTTAGAAAGAGATGCAAGCAATCCGAAAAGTCCATAGATGAGAGCGTTCGGTCGAAGCAGGGACAGACGGAGAACAGCCCGAGTACCTGGCGCCGAGTTACAAGTAAGTGACACGATACTTACTAACATTTATCCGGGGTAACAAAGTAAGTAATACGCTACTTATGACTCCTTATCCGTGATAAGAAAGCCAGAAACTGTTCTAAGCGTGGGAACCCGCGGTCGTCATATCCGCAGGCTACAGCGGCTGCGACAAGTCACAGGCTGAAACTCGCGCACTACCGTACATCTCTCATCACAACCATCGCTACCATATCGCGTTTGAATGTCTCTGCAAGTCAACTTAGCAAGTAGAGATCTTGCTCAGGCGTACCAGGATGTGCTGAACGCGCGCGGGATCGATTGGGCTCTGTTCACCTACGAGAAGGGGACGAATGACTTGAAGGTGCAAGGCACTGGTAGTGGGGGTTTGGAGGAGTTGGAGGAAGAATTCTCGGACGGCAGGTATGTCAAGTTGAGCATCTCACGTTCCTCAGACAGTAACTTAGTCTGCCAACAGAATGCAGTACGCATTTGTGCGGGTCAAAGATCCTAATGTGAGCCCTTAACGACAATGAACATAAGCTTAATAGTGACTTTTCTGTTCAGAGCGAGCTTCCCAAGTTCGTCCAGATCAACTGGTGTGGTGACGGTGTGCCAGAGTCTCGGAAGGGCCTGTTCTATAGTCACTCCAACGCCGTATCGAACTTTCTACGGGGCTCACACGTCGTGATCAGTGCACGCAACGAGGTACCTGCTCTGCTCTTTATACGTCTGATGTGCTTCACAGCATTGACCCTTACTTCGCAGGCAGATGTCAGCCCCGCATTGATCATGTCCCGCGTCGAAGGCGCTTCTGGCGCCAGGTACAGCGCACACAAGGAGACTGCGCGCAGGTTTGAACCCATTGCTCCTGTCGGAACGAATTATGTCCCTGTGGGCACGCCTGACATTGCAGCCATGAGGAGAGGTCCAGCAACCCGATCCGTACCGACTGCTGCGCCTGTCGCACCTCCTCCTGCACCCAAGCCGGCGTCACCTGCTATTCGATCTATCCCGCTTGCTCCCTCTTCCTTCGCGGGCTTTGGCAGGTCGCCTATTGTTAACAGGGTCAGTGCGCCCGATGATGACTGGGATGCACCAGTCTCTAAGCCACCGCCTCCGCCTGCTGCGTCACGACCTCCTGTCGTTGCAGCTTCACGTCCTGTACCATCTGCGGTATCCGTGGTCAGTATACACTCTTACAGTATGCCTCAGTTACATTTGCTAACATTGCAAAGCAGGGACCTCCTGCGCCGCCACCATCGTCGAACGTGCCCACGAAGCCTGACGAGGATGATCTTATCGGGCCCGTCGGCACAGCGTACACGCCGATTAAGCTCCATCCCAAGAGGCTGGTCAATCCATTCGAGAGGCAGGCTCAGCAGCAACAGCAGGAAGAGGAGGCTGAGCCACACGTCAGTGTGTCGTCACGCGCTGCTGCTTTCGGTACGCACCCTGTCGTCTCACTGATTCTGCCCCGAATCTTATGTGTCCACAGGTGGCAGCGGTAAGAAACTGACATGGAGCGAGCGCCAAGCCCTCGCAAAGAGGCAGGACGAGGAGGAGGCAGCACGCAGCAGGGCAGCATCCTTCAGGGAACGCGTCCAGGGAACGCGTGCTTGTGCTTGCACAACCCTGGCACCCCGGGGCAGACTATTACCCCCTGCACTGTCCAACTCGACTGATGCCATCCAGCACATACACGTCCGCTTATGCATCCTGCCCTGCCGGCTGAGAAACATCCTCCTCGATGCTCCTAACATCTTGTTCTATCTAGGTCAGAGAACATCCTGCACCATCTCATCAAACACGCTGGCTGCTCTCCTCTCCAAAGTACCGGTGGTCATACTGCTTGGACGCACCCAATACCCGGAATACGAGCCGACAACCCTCTGCCAAGTCGCCGGCCGGTCACTAGCAGGTAGGAACCAGAAGCTCGTCCTAGAAAACCGTACCGGTACACCTCCTGGCGCATTCGAGGAAGCGATTCGAGAAGACATGTCCCTGCCGCAACGATATGAACATCCTCAGATGACCTGAACTCTCACGGCTTCAATGTGCTCTCAGAAGGGTCGGTTGATACACGATCCTCAAGGCGGAGATATGACCGTCGGCCACGGTGCAAGATAAGAGTTCCAGCATTACGCAAACTTATTGCACGGGTTCTCAAGAGAGGGGTCCGCGCATCTCAATTGGTTGTTCATAGACTTTCTCTAACTCATTTGCAGTCTAGAGGCCGGAAGGTAAGCGACAGAACGGCTCACTGTGGCTTGAAAGCCGAAAGAACACCAGAGTCGAAAAGAGACCGTAAGTTCTGCCTTTCTATGCCTTTGCGAAGCTGAACGCATTGAATGCCGCAAGCAGGTGGCGATGATTCATCAAGGGACTGCCAGCCGGGCTTGCACACTCAGGGTCGCCAAACGAGATGATCATTCGGCTCGTTGGTGAACTCGCGCTACTCCTGCTATCTCGGTCAGCAGATAGCTAGGGATCTGCCATGACAATCCGCAAGTATACCAATTTTTATCTTGAAGACCCTGTACATGATGACTGGGATAATTGAACTTCAACCACCGTCTGCTCGCCCTGCGCAGTCTTGATCTTATGGTCGATGTTCGCGGCAGTCCACGTCTCTGGGGCACATGATGACTGATCGCACCAAGCGAAGCATCGCGATTGTCTCCAGATAGCTGCACAAGAGAACCTGTACGGCGATATGGGTGAATTATTTACGGGATTGACGGATAAGGCATTGAAGAAGCTCCCCAGGAATTACATCTGGAGGACGAAGAACGGACTTAAGATCGTCCAAGAAAACGCAGCAGGCGGCATGGAGAACTGCAGGCAGCAGGAGATTTTCGAGAGCAAGCAAACGTGTTGTCACACGTGACCCCGCCTCGAGGTTGGCTGTGAAGCAAGCCGTCCGCCACGGAGGTTTGCGTGTGCGAAAACCCGCAATCTTTTTCCTCCACGTAAAACATCATGCTTCAGATCTCCCCAGTGGCAACCTTCATGTGGTTGGCGTCAAAGGACCTGTGCCTGTATCTGATGCCCTTGCTTGCACCAGTAGGTCTGGTTAAGTTCACTCCGTCCGGCATGCACTGCATTGCACTGACTTTTGACTGGCTTTGACTCGACAGATGCGGCTAACGTTCAGGGCTCCGAGACCGTGTCACTGATCTCTCGGCATTTGCACGCGGACCAGCTGTAAATTGATTACTTCCGCGCTCATGTCCCTTGTGCGGAAACAGTTCTCCATCATATCGGACAAAACGAGGTTGCTATACTTGCGTCTCCGGGGGCGCCTTTTCTAGGCTCGGTCCGTGTTCTCTGTTTCCTCATCTTACCATCTGGCGTTAACCGTAAAGGCTATTCAGAACGGTGTTTGAGCTTGACAACCGACATGACGGTTTGCGCTCATTCTCTTAGTATAAAAACTCTTGCACCTCACTGTCACGATGCCTCGTCAATCCGACTAATCATCTCCTCCTCCTCTTCTCCACCATGCCGTCCTACAGGACACATATTACCGTCCTTCAGCAGGTTGCTTCAGAACATCCCTCGCTCCCGGCCTTCCAAGTGCCACAATACGATGTGCAGACAGGTCAGATCTTGAACTGGCATCCGATAAGCTACAGCCGTTTCTTCGCCGATGTCGAGCTCTTTGCGAGATACTGGACAGCGATACTGTCCTCCAAAGGAGTACCACCTCGATCAGTTGTGGGCATTTGGTAAGCCTCGTCTTTGCGGTAAATCCCAGTACGCAGATTAACCAATCTAATTATACTATTGTAGGGTCGGCGGGATGACATACGTAGACGTTCTTCACATCTACGCTATGGTGCGGGCGGGGTACATTCCCCAGCTATTTTCCCTCCGGTTACCCAATCCCGATGTCATCTTCGAGCTGCTGGCAAAGTCCAACGGCCAAGCTCTCATCTTTGATTCCTCGTTCGGCGCTGTCGAGCCCCAGTCGATTCCTACATATATGGCGGTCGACGTGCGCGCAGAAGAAGACGTTTTCGACGTCGCACTGCCGCCGATTGCGGAAGGCGAGGACGGCGACGCAATCCTGATGATCTTCCATACGTCAGGTTCAACATCAGGACGACCAAAGTTGGTTCCGTGCAGTTACCGATGGTGGGATATGTGCTTGACAAAGGGAGCGCAATGCACAGCTCCTCGAAATCCTGCAAGACAGGATGTCACGGCGTGGATGTATGTCCATTTTTCTCCGTCAATTGTTGGAATGATAACTCATTCGGTGCCATCCAGGGGAAGCGTGTGCCACATTGGACAGACTTTCATGTACGCGGGACACCTGCAACATGCGGCTTGCATGGTCCAGCCGTCTGCGCAAGCATTCCCATCTTCCGAGCTGATTGAAATGATTGCTCGCTGCGGACTCAATCGTCTCAATCAGTTCCCTACATACCTCGCCATCCATCTCCGTAACTCCCGCCAGGACCCGAAGTTACTCGCCATGCTCCAAGGCTTGGATCTCATCTTTTACTCGGGGCTGATGCTGTCTCAGGAGGATGAGGAGTGGGTCCATCGCAACGGCATCAGGATTGTGAACTGTTTCGGCAACACTGAATGCACAGCAATGTTGCTGTCAGATCCCGAATGGAAAGGGATGCATGCCCCTCTCGTTCCTATGCAGGGTACATCATACGGCTTCTTCCCCTTGGCTACCACGTCGGACTCGGAGAGCGGTCACCAGAACGCCAACAACCGCCTCCTTGAATTGGTCATTCTCTCTGATTCAAACGACTGTCCCGACCGCTCGCTGCGGGCGGCAGATGGTCACTACCACACTGGCGATCTTTTCCTCGAGGTCGCCCCTGGTCGTTACGTGTCTCGTGGCAGAGACGATGATTGGATCAAGTCCGAAAACTCCTTGCGATGCGACACTAAGGCCATCGAGGATAACGTTCGTGCCACATGCGCAGACCTGATCGAGGACTGCATCGTTGTGGGGAACGGCCGTCCTTCGCCTGCGCTTTTCATTGAGGCGAAGCCGGGCCTCAAGGAAGAGAAGGTGAAGAAGGACATCGTCCGCAGGACGCGGCAATTCCATTCAAGACGATACCTTCATGAGCGCATCTCGTCAACAAACTTCATCATTGTCGTGCCGTCAGACACGTTACCCCGTACTGCGAGCAAAGGCAATATCCGGCGGCGAGCGGTGGAGGAAAGCTTCAAAGCAGAGCTTGATCGCATCTACGGCGTTGCGACGCAATGATGCCGGTGTAAAAGCGTCAGTTTCCTGTCAGTTTTCTCACATGGTTGGACCACACAACTGCATATTTAGAGCACATCTGGACAGTTACACATTTTTTTTATCACCGCACAGCGATCATTTATAGTAGTCAGTAGTATAGTAGTACATCGTAATCTGGCGTTTCGACATTGTATCCTAGCTGGTAGTCTTGTCTTTTGGCTGCCTCATGCAGCGGATGTATCCATTAGAGTTAACCCACACTCCTCTTTTAATCTCCATATATATAGCAACGATGCACGCCTGCTACACGAGTTCTTGCTGCAGGAGTAACCTGGGAACACGCCGAACTAACAGCCTCGAGTTCGGATCATTTGCACGCGAGTCGCGCGTTCTCTTGCGCGTTCCTTCGTCGAGCGGAGGAGAGCCGGCTGAGTCAGCGAATCACAGCGAGTGCTCTCTCCTCTACTCAAACAGCCATCTGCGTAGTGCTGTGAGAGTACAAGGGCAATTACGCGGTCCCTCTATAGCCCAAGCGATCGCCCACATAATAATGACTGCCTGAGCCCTTGTCGTATGGACACCACTCAACATATCGACGGGCAAGCCCGCTTCAAATACTTCTCTCATACCCTCCTAGCACGGTTCAACGGTCGCAACGACTACGTTACTGGATTGTTCCTTCTGCTTATAGTTGTCTTCCTTTGGACATCGTCCAACTTCGTCACTCAGGTGAGTTATCTACCTATTGTATCCGGCGTAACCTCACGATAACCAACGTCAGGATCTCTTCGATGGTGGCTATGAGAAACCGTTCCTGTATGTTGCATTTAAACACTGCATCGTGTCCGGACCTAAATACAGTGGGATTGTGAACAGAATAACCTACCTGAACACGAGTGCCTTCACGCTTTATCTGTTACCTTTCCTGCTCAGAAGGTCTGTCAAGGCTCTACAAACTAATGAGGAGGGACGACCAGGGTACAGGTGCGTGATCCTTGCAGAAGTCCGAGAGGCAGGAATGACGATGGAATCTAATAGCAGGCCGGACTACGAGCCTTTACCAACCGATGTTCCCACGGCGGAGGCTTCGAGTGCTCATGTAAGTAGCTCTGCATAGCCCTCGATTGTCATTGACTTTCTGTCCTTAGGACTTTACGACTGTGTCACACCACCATGCGCATTATGAGAGTGGAAATGGCACAGCTCCGCTGACTATCAAGGAGACTGCCAGACTTGCCGCCTGGTTTTGTCTGTTGTGGTTTGTAGCCAATTGGACCGTCAACGCTGCACTTGGCTATACGAGCGTCGCAAGTGCAACTATCTTGTCCAGCATGAGTGGTCAGTATAGGTACCTGGAGTGCAAAAACCATGTTAAACAATGTCATCAGGATTCTTCACGCTTGGTATCGGCCGCCTGTTCAGAGTGGAGGCCTTGACCTTGGTCAAGATAGCGGCCGTCGTCGCAAGGTGACAAACCCATTCTAATATAGAATGCCCGAAGCTTATCCGTCTGTGATAGTTTTGGAGGTGTTGTCCTCGTGTCTCTGTCCGATTCTCAGCTTGCCCAGGACGATTCTCCAGTGACCGGTCTATCCACCCCCGACACTCACAATAGCTTCGGGCCCGCACCCATTATAGGGGACTCTTTAGCCCTCCTGTCCGCGCTGTTCTATGCGACGTACGTAATTCTGCTGAAAGTTCGGGTTCGCGAGGAGTCGAGAATCGATATGCAGCTATTCTTTGGTTTTGTGGGTCTCTTCAACATCTTGTTTTGCTGGCCTATCGGCCTCGCCCTCCATCTCGCTCGCGTGGAAAGGTTCGAACTGCCTACCTCGTCGAGAGTCGTGGTAGGTATCCTTATAAATGTACGTACACTCCAGGACATCTTCCAAACATTGCATGTTGACATGTATGGCGATAGATGGCCATTACATTATCAAGCGACTATATCTACGTATTGGCCATGCTGAAGACTACCCCTCTGGTCGTTACCGTTGGTCTTTCCTTGACCATGCCGCTCGCCGTCATTGGTGACTTCTTGCTACACAAACCTGTTACCTTTAAGGTGATCTTAGGTGCCGTGATAGTCATTTTCAGTTTTGTGGCTGTTGGTCTAGATGATGCGCGTAATGAGGAGGAGAACGATCTCATTGCGGGACGTCCGCTAGACGTCGAGGCAACTGTGAATGCAGTACATCTAGATGACAGTGTCCTTTTGGAATCACACGCGGCCAATGATACTGTTTCATGACTTGACTTTCTCGCTTTGGTATTTTCATCGATTTCTTGCTCATGTAGAGAGGACGGTTTTCTATGGTACACTTGGACTAGGTAGTACTATCTGTATCAGTACGACTTGGAATAGACCTGGTTGCTTACGTAACAGACGTTTTGTTTTCGAGTAAGCCGGACTCAATCATAGCCCACTAACTACGGCAACGACTACGATTGAACTGGGAACAAGTGCAGGTGTTAGCACTTCATACCTACCGCTTTACACAAACGCTTCATTCAGACTTGTGATCGTTTCGACTAATGGTACTTCATTTTGAGTTTTGTCTGCTCGTGAACTGAATCTAATAACGTTAGCCTAAAGATAACCGCAAGCGCAATACTCTCCACGAACATCCCGTTGCAGTGACCAAAAGGCAGTTTGCAGTTCAGAACAATGCCGTGAAGCACATTGAAATAGGCCAGCAGGAACATGTATCGGTAAGTCTGCGGGCTCACCACGGCTATATCATCGACCTGATCGGGTGACTGGCAGGCTGAGGATATATTACACTCGCTCTCTCACGACGATCCGCGCAGGTCTGTCACAAAGAAAGAGAAGCATGCCATGAAGCATGAACTTTTTTATTCAAAGTTTGTGGCAAATTTAGTTGACGCGTAGTACTTGATTTCATCCCCCTCTAGGACTGGAATCAACACGCTCTCCTTATTCTAAGTCGCACGAACGACGCCTAAAACGGAAAGCTCGAGAGCAGGTCGCAGGGGGTTTGCAAGATATGGCCGCTGCAATCTCCACCGTTGAAAGCGACATCCCCGCAGCTGTGCAGAACTCGGTCCCAGCACGAGACGACCCCACTGAGGAGAAGGATCGGCAGATTCCACGCAAAAGGGGACTCATTGGTGAAGGTAAGGGCGCCCCGTTGACCAAGTTCCAAAGAAAGCGTGCACTGTGAGTTAGCCAGTGCTGCTCTTACAGATATCTTCTTATCTGACATTTACAAATAGGCAGACGGAAAGGTTGCGCATGCCAAGGATCCTGTCGAACACGGAATTCGCTTCGAATCCCTTCCAGACTATCCGGACCCACGCACAAAATACCCTAGTCAAGCACTCAACATGATGATAGTGATGGAGTGAGCGTTCCGCAGGACAGGATATTAAAGCTTACAGCCCGCGAACCCGAGCAGTAATCAACGTCAGGGCTATGAAATGATGACAATCACTATCGCACTGCGAGATTGGAAAAGGGGGACCCAGCTAAAAATGGATTATTGCGAGATGGTATACATGTATGTTGTACAGCGGATTATCTACTGTATCTACAGGAGAGCTGATATGGTATCGACGTAGCCGTGAGTAGCTAGGAAGCATGTGGAAATGTTACTCTGGTATTGTGTTGCATAGGGTTACTAATATGACAGTACACCTATGCAAAGTTCCATTCCTTGGTATCCGATTACAATCTTCACTGGATCAGCGTAGAACAATGAATAGATGTTCCTAGTCATCACCGTCTTCGTGCTTGCTCATACCTGCACTCCACACTGTACTCCCGCTGCCGCTTCGTCGGGATGACCGCTTGTCTCCCGCGCTCCTGCGCACAATCTCGGTGAATCCTCCGCCCGCACCCTTAGCCATTTCCGCACTCAGCACACGCTCATGGGCGTCGAGAGCCGCGAGATTGTTCACAACCTCCGCTTGCTCCAAGGCCTCCTCAGTCAAGTGGGGCGTGGATGCAGGTGGCCTCGGGCTGCCTTGAAGAGACGACCCCGTCGAAGAGGTCTCCGACCGACTAGCCAGAGAAAGAGAACGACGAAAGAACGAGAAACGCGCAGTCGGAGTAGGAGAAGAAACGGTAACAGGTGCTGTGAGTGATGGAGATGGCATACGGTTATTGAGACCCTCGCTGCCCTGTGCCGGGCTTGAGAAACTCTTCAGCATTGGCGGTAACGGTGAAGTCGGTGATGGAGCAGGCTTCTCGATACCCATGAGCTTCATAGTTGCGTTGAGCCGCTCCCTTTCCTTACGGTCCTCTTCGTCCTCATACGTGTCTAATTTACGTGCACCCGGGATAGACGATGTGGGCCTCAATGTCAGAGGGCGTAGAGTGCCAGCAGGTTCGGATTTCTTGTCGCCGCCACCAAACATGGAGAAGCCCTTCCAGTCGAAAGATAAGGAGCGTCTGGAGGCCCTGGCCGTCGGTGGCGCTCTGTTGGCATTCACACTGAGAGATTCGAATGTAGTCAATCGTTCCACGTGGGGTAAATTCGGAGAGGTCGTAGTCGACCCGGGCGTTGAACGAGAGAAAATGGCGGACTGTGGTCGAGCCTTGTTGGAGTTGGCTGACAGATTTGGGGACTTAAGGTTATCGAAGGTGGTTGCAGGCGTTGCAGGTGTACGCGGAGGAACCCTCTCATAGTCAGCTGCCAGCACATGCTCAAAGCCCTCCTGCGAGATGATCCTATCTATAATCTTGGACGCGTAGAGCGACAAGGCCTTGTTAGCGTCCTTTAGACTCTTCACTTCATTGCGAAGGTATTCGAGGTCGTTCAGGGACTCCGAGGGCTCCACACCGTGTTCGGCCGTCGCAGAAGCCTTGCGCGGTGTGTCAGGTCCCGACGTTTTCTTGCTCTTTCGAGATTTGGGGTTGGTGATGGTGCGGTCTTCCAAGGGAGGCTGACCGTCCAGCATATCCTTATTCTCCGCGCGTCCCAGCTCAGCGGCAAGATCCAGGCCGGGACCAGTAATAGGAAGATTGGCCAATGATTCCCCGTGAGGCACAGCGACAGAGGAACGCTTGCGTCCGTGTCGGCTGCGCGGATTGCGAGACGTTGGCTCGCTTGGTTGCGCATCCTGCGCGTGATCATCAACCTGCTCGAAGGCGGGATCGAGTTCACGGTGTTCCGCGTCCGCTGCCTGTTCTTCCGGCTCGACAGTTTCGTCCACAGGATCAAGGGTGCTACGACTCCGCGCTGAATGTCTACTACCCAGGCTACCAGAGTCCTGAGCGTCTTCGTCGTCACCAGAGTGGTCACTAGTGTCACCGACTCCAGCGGCACCCATCCTCATAATGTCAAATTGCCCGCTCAGAGTCTTCTCTCTGAGGAGGATATTGTATGACTCATTTTCCTCTTGAAGCTCGTGGTTTACACGTTTCAAGTCATTCAGTTGAGACTGCAACAGGGCAAGCGTCGCCTGAAGAGATGAGTGGGATGTCGAGAGGGTGGAAAGCTCTAGCCGGAGAGCGGTCATTTCTGCAGGCTCTTCTTCCGGGTCTGTCACGTCTTGCTTGACCTGCGACGTGGAGTCCAAAGTGTTGTCCTCCGTCTCATGCTCGTTCTCCTGATCAACAGCGGAAGCAATCGATACCGTAGATGGAGATGGGGGGACTGGGGGAGGCTGTCTACGGGCCTGGGTAAGTGACTGAATGCGAGACTTCAAATGTTGTTCGTTATCATAAAATGCTTGACGTTCAGCTTCAAACGTCGCTGTCTGTAGACGGTGAAAGGTGTGAGATTCAAGATACGTGGCGGTAGGATTATTTTTACCTGTTCGTTGTATCTCCTCAGAGTGTCACGTTTCTCTTTCTCTAGCTCCTTCACTTGGATACGGAGCTTCTCCATAACTTCCATGCGTGCAGCCATTTCTTCCTCCATTCGATTTTGGTCTGCGTACATCTCTGCGAGTCGAGTCTCTGCGCCATGGAGAGCAGTAGACAGGTTGTGGGTCTCGGTCTTGAGAGTCGAAATCGTCTGATCCTTGTCCTGTACTTGTACGAGCAGCTGGCTTGGTGCATCAGGATCTGTGCGAAGTTGCATATAGGTTCAAATGCACCTTCTCTTTATGCTCAGTCTCTTGCTTGAGAGCTGCTGCTAGAGACTCCTTCGTCTCTCCATTGATGACTGGTGGAGGGCCAGGTTTCAAAGAAGCCCTGCGGGCTGCCGCACTGTGTGATGAAGCGGTCACGCGGTGAGAGACAGCGGAACGTGCTGTCGCTCCTCTAGATATTGAAGGAGATGGTCCATGCCCCGACGAGGAGTCTGCCGGAGACGACCGTCGCGTTGCGGAGGGGGGTCGCGTCGCTGCAGCAGCAGTGGCCATACCGACAAAAGTGAACTGTGAGTGTGTAATATAATGTTTACAAGAATGATAAAGAGATTCAGAAGATGAAAGAAATGAACAGGGCGAAGGAAAGGAGAGGTAGGCTTGCGGACAACGCGTGCGTTGTCAAGCACAGCGGGCTCGCACACATCAAAAGGAACGTCCCTACACGATGATCAGATCTCGAGATCCAGCATATTTGGTATTTCCCCACGTGGAAGCAAACCGCCAGCTTGGCGCAGCTTCCCAACTCAAACGCGATCAGCCATGTCTGCAGAGGATTTATTGGATGAAATTCGGGCAGAGTCGCTTCAACAGGTGCGCTTCAGCTGCTAGATGTGTCAAGGCTGGTCCTAATTGCCCCTCGGCCAGTTTTTAAACGATCTGAGACATGACGGTTAGTTCATTACCGTCAGTTTCCGAATAACTTTGAACCTTTGTCCTCACAGCTTTCCCTCTGGGTGGCACTCACATACCACCGCTTGACGAGTACATGGCTTGTCCAAGTTCAAAGCCGCTGAGCCGCGGAGACATAATCGAGATACAAGGCCCTTCTGGCTCTGGTAAAACTCATATCGTCTACCAACTGCTGCAAACCTGCATCCTTCCCCCTCATAGTCCATTCGGGGGCTGGGGAAAAACCGCTGTCATCTTCGACACGGACGGCACGTTCAACATGCCTCGCTTTCAGACGCTCTTGGAGGCGAATATTCTCTCCAGAACTACGGCTTTGCGGCAGGGCACATTGAGCCCTCGTACCTTGAAGCGAGTCTTCCGCGACGCCTTGTCCCGAGTCCACATATCTCGCCCTACGTCTGGCATTCAGTTGGCAGCTTCCATTCTGCATCTCGAACAATATCTCACAGCCGACTCACGCTGTAAAAAATCAGAAACGGCACTCGTCGTTATTGATTCCATAAGTACGTTCTATTGGGCAGATCGATTTACCATAGAACAATATCGCTATGTGCGGAAAGAGGAGCGAGTTGATGTTCACAGCCCTTTTCAGCACGTCATAACTGCGATGCAACGACTAAAGGCCACATTTAGTCCTGTCATAGTGTTGACCAACTGGGCTTTGCATATTTCTCGCCATCCTTCCTCAGAAGACGATTATTCCGACCCACCGCTATACAGGCAGCACCTACATCCATACCTCCGATTTAAAACACCTGAAGACTTCCTCGACGAAGAAACCCAACCCTCCAACCCAGTGCCTACTTTTATAACAGACATATCGCAAGAGCATACGGAAGAGCATACGTCCCCTGTCACTCATGAACGCCCTTCATTATTCGTTGACTATCACATCACTCTGTGGTCTGCGCCTGATGCCACAAATGCTCACAGTCCAATGGAACCCTTGGAATATGTAGGCGTTCAGCGACAACTTGGCGCGGGCGGCAGGACGATACATGCAGCTGTTCGTACATCTGGAAGACGGGAGTCATTAGAACTTCGTATGTACATTGGGGAACATGATATATCATGGGCAATATGATACAATTCTTGGCGCACAATAGGACAACGAATAACATGGCAGTGATGCTGGCGCCTTCAACAACTCAGTAATCCGCAAAGTGGACGAATCACGTAGTGCATTCTCATGAAGTGACTAAAAATACAAATGCTATACTAGGAAGACCTATGTATGCTACAATAGATAGGTTGCGTTGAATCAAGAAGGAGTATATAAGATCATGGAGGGTAATGTGGGTCCAGTAATAAGTGAAGAGGGAAGGGTAGGAGTTGAGAACGTCGGGAATATTGGAAATCAAAATCTAGTATGGCTACACCGAAGCAGTCCCGACACGTGGACAGCAACCAGAAACGCTACAGATTAGCATGCATCAGGAGCGCATGTCCGTATAGTATATGGTATCAAGAACGTTGAGACAAATCAAAACGACGACCCGAACACCGCATCTAGTTGCAATCTGAATGCTTCCTCCACAGCTCTGCGGCGGATGTTGCCCTTCGTTGCTGTACGTGGCAATGTACCCTTGGGAACAACGAAGACGAGGGAAGTTGAGGTGATACGCTCGTGCAGATATCGGCGGGCGTGGAAGTGACGGGTACGACGGATGATGTCCTTCTTCAATGTCGCCTCGTCTATATCGCCCTTCGCCTCAACAAACAGCGCAGGTGATGGACGGCCGTTTCCGACGACGATACAATCAGAGATGAGGTCGCCGCAGGTTGCACGGACATTGTCCTCGATGGCCTTCGTATCACAGCGGAGGGAGTTTTGAGATTTGATCCAATCATCATCCCGTCCCCGCGACACGTAGCACCCGGGCGATACCTCCAGGAACAAATCGCCGGTGTGATAGTGCCCATCAGACGCGCGGAGCGACGAATGTGGGCAATCCGGCGACTCCGCGAGGATGACCAGTTCGCGAAGCTGAGAGTTGGCGTCGACATGGGCGGTCTCGGTCGACTGAGGGGATACAAGGAAGAAGCCATAGCGGGTGCTCTCGATGGGTCGAAGGTGCCGTGCGTTGGCCTCCTTGCCTCCGATGGACAACAACATCGCACCGCACTCGGTGTTGCCGAACAAATTCTTCAACAGGATCTGGTTCTGATACGCCCATTCCTCATCTTCGCGTGGCAACGCCAAACCAGAATAGAGCACCTCGTCCATGCCACGAAGTGCATTCAGAAGCTTCGGGTTTGAGCGCGAGGCCCTGAGCTGAGCCACGAGGAAGGTGGCGAACTGGTTTAATCGATTCAAGCCGCATCGCGCGACCATGTCGAGCAGCTCATCCGAAGAGAACGTGATTTTTGTTGGCTGAATCGTGCACGACCCGTGCTGAAGCGATCCCCAGAACATGAAGTTCTGTCCGATATGACATACAGAGCCGCTGTCGATGGATTCAGCAAAAGGTCACGTACATAGAAAATGTAAAGACTTACAGCCAGGTGGTCACATCTTGACGTGCAGCATTATTTGGCACGGTGGAGTGGAAGGCTTTGGTGATCATAGCCTCCAGCCATGTATAGTTGCATGGCACTAACTTCGGCGAGCCCGAAGTTGACCCAGACGTATGGAAAATCATGGCGATGTCATCGCCGCTGGCAACCTGTGGCATGGATGGTAGAGGATAGCCTGATACATCTACGATCGCGGACTCAAGCGCCATATGTGTCGGGAGGGGACATGAAGACACAACATCCCCGAAGGAGCGATCGTAGACCAATGCCTTTGCACCAGCCTTGTGCAGCAACTCATAGACGACATCGGGATTTGGTAGCCGCAATGAGAAGAGCTGGGGGACGTATCCTGCACGGGTCAAGCCGTAAATGTGCAAAACGTCGAGATATGTCATGCCGCCGAGCCTAGATAGACGGAGGTGAGACCGCAATACAGTGTGTTGATCAGGATTTACTTACCATGTACCAATGACGGTTCCGACGGGGAGCCCGTCGGCTTGTAGTGCATGCGCCCAATACTTGGCATATGCTTCAACGTCTGCCTTGAATTGCGGGTACGATATTGAAAGCCATTGTTCCACTTGTTCTGAGCCGTCAGATGCGAGTCTGGGGACTTTGAACACGGGACGGGAGGGGTATAAGGAGGAGACCTCCTCAAGAACTGTAAGGTGAGTTCTATAGACCATGGGAGCGGTAGATGAGTGACTGGTAGATGTTGTGAGAGGAGGGCAAGAGCGCACTTATCTACTTATACCCGTCCAAGTTAGAGGAAATGGGAGTCATGAAAGCTATGTTCGGGGGATATCCGGTCGCCAGGCGTCCCGGCACAGTCATCCAAACGAAAGACACAGAGGCGGGTGGCGCTACTACGCCGCGGATTAACGGGCCCGCTGCATGTCGCAAGTACAGCAACTGGACGATGTATGTCCCCAAAGCGGAAATCTGAATAGGCTTCGAGGCCCTGATTGCGTTTAATGCTGCACCATCATAGGACGCTGTGAGCACGGATACGTTCGATGCCGATACCAATTGCCGGATATCAATGTTGCGTAGTCCAGGAAAGGTAGCTGTCTCCGCCTAGGAGCATCCATGAGCGATGTGCTCAGTCAAGAGGAGTCAGAAACGCGCACTGGTATCGTCTGCCAACGTTGGCCGTTGCTGTGCTGACCGCGTCGGAGGCCTTTCCACGCGCAGAGTCGAGCTGGGTGCCTCTACGGGCTCAAGTTCCTCGGTTGACTCAGGCTCCGAGCACTCCGGATACAGGTGATGCTCGTGGAGGCACATAATATTACACGTACAGCCAGGCAGTATTTTAGTTTATTCGCTATCATGGGAGAGGCACTGGTCTAAGGAACGCAAGTGTTGCCAGAGCACAAGGTCCCATACGGCTGAGTTCGATGGCAAGTTTGTCGCATCGCGTTTGCGATGGTGGTCTCTTCCAAGATCTCAATGCGCGACATTGATCATTCTCACGTGGGAACAACGTGGCACAGCAAACGGGTCCACCACCTTCACGGGATCAGATGCGATCCTTTGAGGATTTGCTTCCATAGCGAATACCTCCGTGTTTCACTCCCTCTAACAGTGATCCTGGCCCTTGCCCAGTGACGCAGCCGCAAATTTTCGCGGTCGCTGCGCTTTGTGCTTGCTGAGGTCTGTGGCATATGAATGCTACATCTATTGGCGGCATGAAACGATGGAATGCGAAGCACTGCTGCAGATGAACCACCTCGAGGCACCAGACGGACATCCCTGCACCCAGCAGCCCGTTCCATGCCATCCCGCCGTCAGGAATCCTGCCCCAAGGAAGTCCAGATGGTCTCGACTGCCATCCCGCACCCGGGAACATGAAGGGGCGACTGTGCCCCTCCTCAACAACAAACAGCCTCGCCACAACGTCCAAGCCGCGTTGGCCATGTTTCCCCGTCGCATCCATATCTATGTGATGAGGTCCCGTCACCCCGCGATTCATATCCGCTGGCATCTATACGTCCCTGCACACTTGTCACCGTGCTCAGAGTTCCTGACCACCATTGTTCATTTTTAACGGGAGCCAGTGCTGATT
>JANHOG010000840.1:0-11401 GCA_027627325.1 Phlebia brevispora
CGCATTCTTATATTCGACGCGATGCCCATGCTGACAGCCAAGATTTGAGGTTCAGGGAGCCGCCACGTCGGCCAACGGCGGTTCCTGCATCAGCCAGTACAGCCAGAATGGGTCTTCTGGCGGGCGTCCGCTATATGAAGTCCACCGCACTCATCCGCTCGTACAGTCCACTCATATACTCCGCAGTACTCACGTGTAAGGATAGATCCATTGATTTTCAGTTTTTACCATCACTCTTCTCTTGTGCAGGTGGGGTTAGGGTCCTAAACAGATCTGCGGTCTCAGAAAAGAAGCGCGAGGCAGCCCACAGATGCGCGCTTCTTTTCTGGACAAGACCGCAAATCTGTCGGTTGGATGTTCGCATCCCTCCTCGGCAACGCAACGCAAGACGATCTCACAATCCCTCTTACAGAGGCTACACATATCACATTTCGCTCTGACGAGTATATCCCGAAGTTGCAGAGAAACTGCTCTGCGAAGCGCGATTCCACTGGTACGTATTGATTGTTTTGTTTTTGTGAAGTCAACACTCAGGTACAAAGACTGTCCGGTGACGCTGAGTCACTGGGTGACGACTGGGTCATTGGGTGACGACTGGGTCATTGGGTGCTACCTCACGGATCGGAGATAGTGCTTGCCACTGCGGGGAGCGGGCACACACACAGAGTGTGGATGTCAACCGTTCTTATGGGCCGCATTGCTGCACGCAGTCCTTTCCGAATCGAAGGCTCTATGAAGCCTGAGCTGGCGAAGCGACTCGCTGTTTATCGCGAGACCAACATGTGGCCGCTGTCTCGATCCAAGGAGCCCTCGAAAGAGGTGAACCTGAGCCTGAGCTTAAATGCGTTTTGTGTATTCGCCAATCTCTTGCCTTGAGTGAAGATATAGCATGCAGTAGTCTGTACAATGCGTACTTGGGAGCGCTTGCACGTAATGATCATTTGACGCGTAAAGTTAGCCTTATTTGCATTCTGTTTGGGTTCCTTAGCTTGTTGGCTCAGTAGGCTGCGACACACTCGATCTCACAAGGTTTGCCAGCAGATGACAAAAACGACCTCAGGTGATCGAGTCTCTATAATCGGAGAAGAAATCGATTCTGGTTACATAGTCTCGAGACACGGATAGGGATACTCAATATCCCCTGAGTCGTTTACAAGCAAGTCTATGTCCGCCTTCCTTCCAAGCCCTAGAAGAAAGAGATTAGTATGTGTACTTACTTGGATGGCTAATAAACCACGTACAGTCTCTGACAATCTTTATCGCAATAGTAAGCCTGGAAACACCCAGTACAGACACGGAGTTTGTGTGCTGGTCGTATGCCGGAGCAGAGACACTCCCTCCAGTGACAGCCGGCATTGCTTCCTATTTGGTGTCTAGAATTCCACGCTTGAGGAAATGGGGCGCAGTCCCCCTGTTGTGGCAGGCAGCGAAGCCATTGTGGAAAAGATGTAGTACCTGCTCTGCCAGCTAACAAAGGGCCCCATACCTCCGCTACAGTGCGAGTCACTATATCACTGCTGAATGGTGGAAACAATGTGGTTATACGTTGTACGGTGGGCCGCAATACATCTGGGAGGCGGCGGTAAGAATTGTGCAGATACTGGAATAAGAAGGGCTGACCTACCGAGAATATTGTTTCCGCTTTGTAGCGCATCAAAAAGAGATACGGACAGAAGCTGTAATGCTTTTCTACAGCGTGAATAGTGAAAAATAGCAGAGATCGAAGGTTTGTCACATGCGTTGAGCACAAGGCTGGTAGAAAGACAATTCATGTCAGCCCTTGGTCGAGCTGATGCGCGTAAACATTCACCCACCATATGGCATGTACAAGAAGGCGCTGTACCAAGGAAGAGTATTCTAAGTACGCGCTGTCCCGGTGTCTCTGCCGGAAGGCTACGACAGCGACATAGTACAGTACATAACGCCTTTCCCGTGCGCTGAGCAACCTGCACTTTGCAAGGAGGTACCAAATAAGCAGCGAAGAGGTGTCAAAGACTGTCTGGTTGGTGAGAGACCCAAAACGCAGAAAACGGCATAAGCGTACAGTCACCACCTCTTGCACGGAGTTGTGTTTCCGGAAGAGTCAGTCGACTGCATCTCTACCTGCCGACTGGACACAGGCTGACAGGATAATGGTCAAACCCGACACGCCCTGATCTTCGCCATAGTTGTACCAAAGATAGAAGATCATTGAAACAACGGATCCCGAAAGAGGCGGTGGACTAGTACTACATAGAAGTCAGGAAACTATATCTTTTGAGAAGGCAAGACTTACTGCCATTCGATATACATGCGAACATATACGGTGACCAATCTTGCAAGGCACCGGCTGTAATCAAGACGCGAAAGTACATCGAGTTGAAACCCGTCACAATGTTCTTCGTGTTTTTGACACAGGGAGTCGACATCGTCCAAGAACTCTGGGGCCTGGCCTCCCATAGCGTCAAGAGAGCGCACATAATCCCCTACTTCGCTAAGGCCGGTAATGATGCCAGCCCGATAGAGTATCTAAGAAAAAAGAGAATTTTTTCAAGCTGCACGCTCTTGTCACTGGCAATGAGGAGATACTTACCTCATCAGCGTCCAAATCGCCAGGATCATTAAGTATGGTTACTAGAACAGACAGCAAAGGGGGGGGTATATATGGACCCAATGCTGTTCTGCAGTCCTTTAACAAGATCACATACAACGAGAAATCGAGTAGAGTTCCGCTCCTTGTGTAGGCGTAGCAGGATGTCCGGGCTCTGGAAGAAGGATTGTCTAGACATAGTGCCAGTGGACATGGTGGCTATATAGACGAAAGACTGCGCTCCACGGGAAGCTGAATGGCCCTAAAAAGGAAACCAAAATCGTTGAGACAATAGAGGAGTGGCACAGACTGGCAGCACGTGCACTTACTTCGGAATCGGGAGGGGCCGAAGGATCGTGGTTGAGCATGATCTCAGCAGATCTAAAAGTTCGCAGTTACTGCCACGAAGTATATCATTGATCCCACAAACCCGTCACTAAATTCATGCGACTGCAAAGGACGAAGCGCATCGCAAGATGCCTTTATCAACAAGGCGGGATGCAGCTGTGCAGTACCTAAACTCTATATGAAGAAGGCAATGAGAGGACGTATAACCGCCTCGGTACGCTGAGAGTCCTGATAGATACACATAGAAATGTTTCGAAGTTACACCAACCTCATAATTACAGTCTGAAAGGGCAGTCAGAGCTAGAAGCCTCATGACGAACCAAACCTACTGTGAAGCATGCTTCCTCACGAAAGGGACAAAGCAGACACTGCTAAAGAAGTATCTAGTCAGCATCGCAAAGACATGTCACGATGGTGGGATACCGCTATGGACTCTGATCATCGATGTCATTTTCCGCTAGAAACGGCGAGTGCAGCCAGTACGCGCGACCGCGACATCTGCTTTCATTGATTTCCCTGAAGCCTTCGTCAGCTTGATGGATGTACAGGAAGAGGTGGGGGGGCTAGCTGATGACCATATGACACAGGCGGCACAGGTTGGGGATGGGACAAATGGCAGTGGTGGCTGTGATGTTCTTGTACTGGTCGAGAGCAGCGTCGTACACACCAGTGCGTTTCGACGAGTTCTGGTGTGCGGCAGGTATGATTCATACTAATTTTGCACCCTCGACGAAGTTGCGACTGTCAGAAGCTACGGAAAAATTTGTCGCGATGTATGAGAATGACCTGGGTGATTGCGAGCGAAGCGAGCATACACTGGCATAGGGTGGTCGCGCAGAAAACCAGCTGTACAAACAAGTACAAATTTCACCGTTCACAGCCCGGCCGACTTGTATTGTATATTCGAGCTATAGAATATGTCCATGTATGCACATATATGTACCAAGTTACAGCCCTAAGGGCATGGAGCTGCGCTCAGAAATTGCAAATTTTCATAAGCCTATTTTCGGGATATCAGGTCGAGACATCGGTGAACCGTAAGATCTTGTAAACTTTCACAGTTTCGGGCTGGCGTGTCCCAGCACGCGGCGAGTAGCATCAAGTGTGCCACCATAGTGGGAAAGGAGCACCGCGGATATGATAATTCCTTGGCTGCTCAGTTCAAATAATAGCATTTGGTCATCACGCGGTCGAATGAAGAATACAGATATTGCACCTGAGCCGCAGGAGTCCACAGGCGCGATGATCAGTGGACCCAGAGCAGAGCTCTTGGTAGACAAAAGGACTCAACATGACGCGATATCCAGCATGTTACACTACGAGCCTAGCTACCCTTGACCCATCTGCCACGTGCTGCACTCTTCTTGCTTGCGATCTTCCGTTTCCCCGGTTTATGTCTACCGTCTGCAAGTTGTTTCACCCCAGCTTTCTCTCTCTCTCTTATGGCGGAAGGTACCAAGGGGCTGTGACGGCAGACTGACAATCTGCAATCCATGCGAGACGCGAGACGTTCAACGTGTGTACAGGCGGAAAGCGAAAACTTACATGGGTTGACATGCGCGTGTAGACAGAAGATGCACAATGCCACAATATTCCAGTGGGCCAACCATGACCTCCCGTGTTTGAGTGACGACATGTTGGAACGTGTGACGCCATTGTTTCCGCATTGGCCGCATATTCACACTGATAAACGGTATACATCATCCTGCTCACAACAAGATCAAATAGCGTACCTGGGATTGGCATACAGTCTCGAGGTTCCAGATGATTTTCCGTCCACGACGCTGACCAGATTCTCGGGGAAATTAGGGGTAATAGACCAGACCGGCTTATATCCTGACGTAGCTCCTGTCCACATCTGCGGGTGCAATTTCCTCTTGCGCAATTGAGGAGATTCGAGGAAAAGATTGTTGCAGTACATATCGTATTTCAGGTGGGTCAATTCAGTAGAGAAACCCTTATATCCTAATTCATGCCATAGTTAGAATGCGCAGCGAAGGTTTGTTACGCACTTGGGTGAATACCTCGTATACCGAAAGCTAGAGCCAGGGGATCAATTTTGCTGATCGTACCCCCTATAGCCAGCCACTCCTTCTGTCCGAATATCCAATGACCCAGATGAAAAGAGTCCTGCTTCTCCAAGGCGGGTTGGATTAAGGTGGGCTCAAAGACATCGTAAAGGTCTCTCAAACCGTCGCGCGACGTGGGCTGAGCGACTGCGGATGCTGCGGACGAGTTTAGCACAGTCTATCAGCGGGTCAATTAGCTTCGTACGTGTTAGTCGAAAGCAAGGCCGGAAAAATGACGTACCGCATACTGTACGGATAACTGATACATGCGCTCTGACACGAGAGTTTCACTTTTCCCGAATACGTGCAACCAAGGAGAAAACCTTAACCGCTGCTTCTTGGTAGCTGCAAGAGCATACCCGCGGTAGCATGGCTTGAGGAACGATCTGTCAAACTTTTTAGCTCGTGACAGGAGGCTTCTAAGTGATATAAGTTATGGCAAATTTTGATGAGCAAGCGCCGCGAAGGTCCAAAACGCCTCACATAATCGGGCGACGCGGGACGGAGAACTGAAAACTTCGTATTCCGTCAGGAATACAGATAGACCTGAAGTACATAGTGAGAGATGTAGGGTGGATGAACAGCGCGAGCACACACCTGCTAAAAAGAAGACTTCTATTACGGTATATACGCCTATGCCGGCGAATACTTTATTGGCATCCCGGATGACGATGACTGCAAGTCCACCGCGATTGCTGACACCCGTGCGTCGCTCTATGATCCAATGCGCGACCCCATCCACAAATGACTTGTAGTCCGTATACACGTCGGGTAGGCAAGGTGGGAGTTCGTTTAATTTGCTCGCCCAATTGGGCTTGTCGCAAGGTAGGTGGGAACGAAATTGAAAACATATCAGCCTCAGGGTAGTGACAGACATACCGTGAATAATAAGTCCATGGATACAAACGCTAGCACACCGTGTGGTCCAAAGTCGAAGGCCATGGCAATTTTGAAACCTCGTTGCTGGGAAGTGTGCTGTAGCGTAGACATTACCAATTGGTATTCGATCATCTTACCTCAGCTACAACTCGGCAAACTTCCTCGTCCCACTGTGTCCTTGTATAAACTTGACACGTTACGTGAGTTTGAAGATGTGCCTAGGCGAATATTATCAGAGTAAGAATTCAGGATCGTCGGATGACCTACCTGAAAGTATAGCTCTCCCATATTCAGAAGAATAGTACGAGGGGTAGCTTGCACGTCCTGCAGAGTTAATGCACAAAGAGGACGAAATTGTTGAACCGGAGCTCGCGAGACATCCGAGCAATCCATGATTTCTTGTCCGCCTGGATCAAGCCGGACTTCCGCAATCTCTCCCTCGCCAGACCAAGGAGCTGGTGGAAATAAGGGTCGTTTATCGTTACCGGAGCCTCTGAAGTACGAATCAGTAGGGGATAACTTGAACACATGGCCTTGCTTGGCGCGGGGATGAACAGCTGCAGCTTTTTCGGCTCGGGTAACATCAGCCCATAGAGCTTGCAGAGACAAGTTGTAGTGTGAATAATGCTCGTCGTCAAGCCACCGCCGTACGGTGTAATGCGAAGCAATGAGTTCCCTGTATTCTGGCATGAGGGAGTGGATTGATTGATGGGGCCGGTAAGAGGGAAGGTACGAAAGACGACGTAACTCGTATCTTTAGACTATGGTCGCACATTGCGTCATCAATTTGTCTCGGCTTGGCAGTATTTATACTCACTCCACCTCCAACCCCAGGGAACAGCCACATCTATTAGCGAGCGGGCTTGAGCATATATACTCAAAAGAAATCTCCGTAACTCACTAATTTCCGTCAGGGGGTTTCAGGGGGTTGTCGTTTTAGAGCTTACGCCCAGGCTGTGTGTCGCCAATCTTGCTCTACAGACTCTTTCGTAGCTCGCGGCACGTCGTGAGTGACACATTTGGCCGCATTGGATGTTCTCCAGTCACCAGCTTGGTGTAACCTCGTAGGCCATCCACCTTGAACTCTTCATAGACCGCTGAACTTCAGCTAGCTTAGAAATACACGTAAAAGGTCTGGTACACACAGCATGAGCTTGCATAACGTGCCAAAGAGGCTGTCGGAGGGTATCGTCACCGACTTGTAATGGTGACGCACAAAATCATGCGCGATGGAACGACACTCAGAGCATCAAAATATGAGCGTGCGAGTGTCTAGAGCAGACACACCTAGGCCTGTCAGTGGGATCTGAAAATCGACCATTCGTTCCAATATTTGCGTGCGTTTCCTCGAGATGCGAGCTTAAAGAGATAGGTGTGATACTGTGGCCGTCCTAGTTGAGATAGCGGACCACCGTTCCCGCGTGGGGAGAGAGACACTAGTTTGCCTGGCAGAATGAAGGTGGCAAATCATAATCTTCAGATTTAAGGTGAGATGTCGCTTGCTGTGAGAAAGAATTGCAAGTGCACTACGGTGCAGAGAGAAGCGACGGTCCGGTACTGAAAAGCACTAAGTAAGATAGCTGAGACAGAAGACACCGATTCCCGAGCAAACAAAGAAGAGGCACAAGTGGGGACATTGGGCCGAAAAACTGACCGAGTTATTCGCAGTCGAGTGAGACAAGCTGGAAGCGTTCATCAAAAGCCTCCGAGTCTGAGCTCACGTAGAGCGCATCTATTCTACAACTTCGAGAGCCCAAGTCGTCTTATAACGAGCACGCATTTGCTTCCGTTCAGCAAAGCGGTATCCAAATACGATCCTCAAAGGAGAGCTAGCTACCCATGACATGTGGCGACTTGTAAGAGATTCAATAGTCCAAGTATCTATCCGCGAAGCAAGAACAGGGACTCCGAGGCAAGAAATTGAGGAAACCGAGACATAGTGGCAAAAAAAACGACCAAGTTCGTTACTCGCTGTCCAGCAAGTTGGAAGCGTCCAAGAGTTTTGGGTGACTCCTCAGATCGTGATCAGAGATCGGGCGGGCGCTCAGCAAGATAAGATATAGCGCAAGATCTTATCTTATAGCTATCTGACAAGGCCTGATCCTGCCTATCTTATCGAATGTAACATCCGTGGTCCGATCTGTTTGATGGACTCGCCCAATGTCAAAATCTCTGGACGCTCTGTGCTCGACGATGAGCATCTGGCAGCATGTCCCAAAAATTCTCAGTTTTTTTTTCTTGCTTGGGGCCCTCTTTTTTCCCTTAGAGCTTTTCTGTACCAAACCGCCGCCTCCTTCTGTGCTGTAGTCCACTCGCAATCGATACTGTTCTTTTTCTCTCACTCCAGCCACAATCAAGCTAAACATATTGAGGTGCCGCATTCACTTCCGTCAGGGAAAAAAGCGCATCTTTGTCTTTGCGATGTTCATGCGGGAACGACGGACTTTGGAGGACGTTCCGAAGCGAAACGTAGCGTGGCACTCCCACAACAATTACCGCACAAAAAACACGAAAGCCGACTGCTATCACGTCCCGGATGACCGCCGTCTTGCACCCATCCGTACGCACAAGTCGAGTAAATGCAAGTATCCCAACAAGTTGTCGGCCAGCATAAACAAACGTCAGCACAAGAACCATAGCCACCCCACTTCCTCTGCAGGCTAAGGACATACACACAATCCGGACCCGGTAAGTATTTAGAACCCAATGTATGCGCGCTGATGAGAATCTTCTTTGCAGATCCCAGGTATCTCGGGACCCGTGTCCCCTCCGCATGGTCCAGACGCGCCCCATCAGCCGGACGTGTTCAATCATTGAATCAGATGCGTATCACGCGCGTCAAACGCATACAGGCCATGAGCAGGACGTAAGTCACACTTTCCACCTCAAAGTTTCACGGAATTAATTCGAATTTTGTGTCAGGAGGACCCCAGACGTGCAGACCCCCAGTGACTTGCACACCGATCCCCCTTCACCGCTGCCATCTCTTGAACCGCCTGAGGTCGACACCTCCGACACATCGGCCCACACGCAGGAGACCATCATCGGACCACGAGTGGGAAAACGTCGCACCTGACAATAAGGCATATCAGCTACGCGAGCGTGAGGTTCCTGGGAACGGTCCAATGGTCAACGAGCAACCAATGCCCGACGCGCGCCTTGAGGATTCCAAAATCGATTAGAAACTTATTCGCGGCCTTCGTGACACTACATTCGACAACAGTGCTGTCAATCCAGAGACCTGGCGCCGCCTGCGCACTCCGCCAAATGGAGAACTCGCCCTCGACGAGTCGCTGGTTGTATTTTCCCTCGAAATCTACCCTACCCTCGACAATACACCGAATGAAACTTACACCGCCACCCGCATCTCCGCGCTGCTAGACTCGAGATGGGTTGAGATGAGTACAAAATGCGTTAAAGCTCCTGTCTACGCTATCAAGATATTCTTGAGAACCGCTGGGGCGCGTTCAGCGGAGTACAGGAGTAACCTGAACGACGTGATTTTAATTTGCTTAAGGCTTGTCCGGAGGCCGCAGCTGCTCACGGAATTCCATTTTGTCGGATTTAGAATTAAACTTCCAAAGGCTCATATAAGCCCCACCGCGATACACATGCGGTGATACGCTGCAGGACTTCCACGCCGGAATAACCCTCGTGTGTCTTTGAGCGTCGCCTCCCATCGGTTGCAGCTTTACCCACTTCGCTATCGCTTGCTGCGCTGCGAACGGGTCTATAAAGTGAGCGAATCCAATGCTGTTTCATTCTGAATGTATATCTGCTTTTATGTATCTTGTCTGTTTTTTTAGCCGCTCTGCTTTAGTATTTCGGACACTACAGTGCGAATCACATAGCTATCCTCCAGGGGTTCCGAGGTGAGCATCCAGATCAACGACTACACATCGCATCGCGCTGACAGCTACATCCAGGCTTTCGAAAAGAAGCACTGTAAACATGCGAGGGTGTGCACTCCGCGCGCATGCGAGGTTCCATAAGCTGTTAGCGAGGATCACTGTCCAAACGTGTTTGCGGTGATAGAAATGGCTCTCGGACAATTCCTGAGCGATCGGGTACATGCCTACCGAGAGGAAATACGACATTCTCAATGCCGGGAGCCGCCAATCCGCTATAAGCTGAGGTTTCAACTTTCAAGTGGAAATTGAATCACCTACAATCAGGTCTTGCTACGTCACGGTTTCGTTCTATGTTCTCAGCTGCATCTTGATTGGGACCGCTTTATAGCATCATTTGAATAACGGCGTATTCAATATATCGTGGAGCCAACGGAAGTCGCCACCACGATGGTGAACATGCTAATTCTGATCTTAGCTCCTCATATTATTGTCTGTGCAGTTAACTGCTCGGTCACAAGTTTCAATTCCCTCATGCGACTGCAATCTGGGGCCGGAAGTACAGAGCAAGGATTTCCGTCCGGCATAAAATACGGATGATGCAACGGAGATCATCAAGACATACAGTAGCTTGTCTTCGCGCCCAATCTGACATTTGTGTCTGAAATATCCGCTGAGCAGTATAAATGTTAGCAGCGACTTACAAGTCCGTGACATACCAGAAACTGCCGCTCCGGTGCTACTTTGACTTTGACGCCACTTCTGAATATCCGTGAGACCCAGAAGGTCGCATAAAACAGGCTCGTGAAACTGGCGTGCTGTATCAGGCGAAGCATGTCAGAGCACGTGCGGAATCACTTTGCAGAGTTTCAGAGTCCAACGTGGCGAAGTTGCCGACAACTTTGCATTGCAACTTCGAGGTCTGTCGCATGTGACTTATCTGGGTCCGGCCTGCCAGTCTTAAATCGAGCTGTTTGTTCGATAACCAACATAATCACTAGCCCAGGCACGCCTGCAGCACCCACTACCAATTAGGCTGTTTTTATTATAGGGATGCCAGAGAGAAATGTGGTAGATCATGGATAGTCAATCACTACATGTAACGGTTCATAGTATAGTCTCGTCCGGACTCCGGAGCGGTACAAGACCTGCCGACTAAGTATGGAGAGTGTATATAGAGGAGGTCAGAGAGCAGGCGCAGAAACTTGAGAAAACAACGTTCGATAACATCCGCCCTGTGGCGGTAACCACAGTCCAGCCATAATCTACCCCGCCGCGAGAGTATGATCAGACGCCCGACATCTCAAACAACGCACATGACCTCCGTCTCAAGCAACGCATGTGAAGGTTGTTGATTAGGCGAGTCAAGCAAACCTCTTTGATTAGCGCTGAAGGGATTCACATTGGATGGGGGCGGTTCAGATTGGATTGATACTAAACTACCTGGATACATTCGTATACGATCGGCTCAGACTGACTGGACTTTTGACTGGACCTTTGACTGGACTTTTGACTGGACCTTTGACTGGACTTCTGACTGGGCATCAAGACTCAGAATTACTCTACGGTTCGGTGCAGCGCACAGGGCGTCGTGCTCGCCAATTCAGCTTACTGAAGGCAATATCTGGTGTGGTTCTGTTCCGCTTCTTGCAGCACCTCTAGGGTATCACATCTTCCAATCCTCTGGA
>JANHOG010000841.1:0-11388 GCA_027627325.1 Phlebia brevispora
TATTTATTGTATGTATTGTCCTTTGCGAACGTTACTACCTCACAGTCTCTTCGTGAATGAACATTATAATATGGACAAATTTCTTACCCATTTCTTGGACGAGTTCATTGTACTATTGACCTTACCCGTAAGCCCAGACTATTGCAAGATGGCAAGAAGAGTCATATATAACCTTATGCCATTAACTGAATATGAAGGATATCTGACACCTGGCCTACGTTAAGGAACATAAGTAGTGATGCACTGGATGACGGCCGAAGTAGTGAACGGCCTGTATCCCCAAGCCCCAATAGCTATCTCAGGGAAAGCCTTGTCTCCAGAACGGGATGCAGATGCTTCTTCAACTCAGAGATAGCGTCACCGAGCGCACCGTTGTTGTGCAGGATGAAATCCGCGATCTTACGCACCTCAGTGTCGCCGGAATCATTATGGAACGCTTCATCCTGCTCCGACATCGGCATATTTCCTGCCCGGATATCTCTGGCAAGAATCATAGCGGCATGTCTCTTCTGCCTCGTTTCTTTGTCTGCGTCGACATAAACGACGTGCAGGAGGTCGTCGAAGATGGTCTTGAGGACAGGGAGAGCTCTGCAAAACGAGGTGATCTCAATCACTAGGACTGCGAGCCCGGGTCGAGCTCTGAACTCCAACTCAATCTCTTGGAAGAGAATGTGTGCAACCTGGGATTCGGTCAAGAAATGGTTGCCCATATTGCCCACGCGGTCCCAGCCTTTGAAAGCAAGATTGCTGCAGACATAAGTCCCAAACATCAGTACGAGACTGAGATGACTCACCGTGAGTCCACGCATTCTGCGTTCATCCCCGAAATAACGGCCTTAGATATCTCAGACTTTCCGCCTTTAGGTGGTCCCATCATCGCTAGGATGAGGAGAGGAGGACGTACAGACGAGCTTGAGCTTATGAACGGTTCTATCGGGGAGGGTATAACGGGATGAACCCAAAATCTCGAGATGATAGCGCGGAGACGATCTTGCACCTCCAAGTACTTGAAGCCACATTCTACCATATCTATCACGAGATCTGGACGCCAATTTTTCGCCACGGCAGGGCCGATTTGAAAGGGATTTCTGTCAACGGATTGACACGAAACGGAGCAGGATAGATCGGCCGTATTCGCGCCATTAAATTTGAGAAGGATTGGGATTTCAGTGATACACGGTAGCGCATCTGGCCATAAAGAACGGTATGCCTTGCGACCATTCTTCATGATGAAGATCGTCGTTTCTCCCCTCACACTGGCTTCCCGTACGATATGGTAGCGCCTGTCCAAGGTCGCATACGAGTTCGGGGATCTCGCATCGAAATGTTCATGGGGACTGCATATTGGACCCAGGTCTGCTGCAGAGTAGACTATATTGTCGCCGCTGGACCAACGAACGATATTGTCACCCCATTGCGGGAGAAGGTTGATCTGAGTGCTTAACCATGTATCAGACCAGTGGCGGCAGGAGAAGTCGGTGTAAAGGGTAAAGAGTACGACCATCCTGAAAGGATGTAATAGCTTGTTGCAGTAGCTACTGTTCTCATCAGCAAAACCCGAAAACGCTTGACCGCTCTTACCTCTCTTTTCCCGGCTTTTGGGCCCCGACACCAGCGCTACCCCGCGGTCCTTACGAGCTTTTGGTCTTTTCAGACGCAAATCACAGTTCTGTTGCGCTTAACCGCGCTTTCTTGGGCTATTCAGGAACATCGAGTGCTTGCAAGCTACTTGCGAGCTTGGTTCCGCAGCTGTCGACACCGCGTTAGCTCCCAGGGGTCCGCCATCTAGGTCTTCGGCAAATCCCATGCCTGCAGCGGCGGGCCCTTAACTCGAGTCCTCGCTGTCTCTTCGTAACTTCACTCTCTTTGCCATCGACGTCCATGAGGTCTAGTACGGGAGTTCATTATATAGTTGGAACTTCAAGGTAAGTTATCTCTGCCGCTGAACCTACTGCCATTGCTACGTAATCCTTTCGTTCGCATGCTAGGTCACGATCGGAGTCTACGAAGTGGCGCATCGGCGTTGAGTCACCCATCGACAATGCCCTAAGATATGTACATGGTATGTGTTATACCCGTTGTAAATTATGATTACATTATGGTTTTCTAGCGAGTGTTACGTACAGCTGTGATTTCAAGACTGGTCAGATGATCGTGCCTGCAGGCAACAAACTCGTGAAGCACACATCAACTTCGAAGACAGAAAATCACGTCGAACACGAGCCGCTGGCGACCGCCGCAAGTGCTCACTTTTGAGATGTACGGTTTCGAGGCGCATACTGACGTTGGCTGATGGTACATTATTTGGCTGACTCAGACGTTGAGGTTGGAGTTTCGACAATGCGCACTGCGACACCGGAGAGCAGCCGGGATGTACTGCAGAGGATTAGATATCAGCCAACTGTAGCGCTGGATGTTCGATAGCACTTAATGCTTCCATGTACATATTTCTCGTGTACTTAAATATGATACTTATTGCTCAAGTGGAATCTGTCTGCCTTGCAGAAGAAAAACTGCCTAATTCAAGAACACACTAGCTTGAGTACTTTTACCTGCTTAAGCGGGACCTGTCTGCCTTGCGCAAGAAAAATCTCCTGATTCAAGAACATGCCGGCTTGAGTGCTTTTTTAACTTATCGAGTATTTAAGCCTATTTAAGACGTATTCAAGCAGAAGTAAGCAGATTTGGGTTTTACTGATGCTGTCCGACAAGTGTAAGCCAGGCAAAGCGAGACAAAACAGAAGGGCACAGTTGCAGCTCACTGGATGCACCTATAGGCGAAGGATGGAAGTTAACAGTAATGAAAGGATGTAAGGAGTCGCCGGCCTCTCTCTATATATGATAGTAGACAACGTGCCACCCACTCATGAACATCTCGTGTGGGCGGTTCACAACAGACAAAGGTCCTTTGATCGCGCAACATCAGGTACGAAAGTCCAAAGAACTTGGACGGTGCAACTAGCATTCATTGGTCTGTGTAGAAGGCGAAGTCAGCCTACTGAGTCTCCCGTCACTAACGGAAAAGATACTGACACGGGAGACAGGTAGTACGAACTTTGCTGGTTCTGCAAGCACAAACTTCGTGCCCGACATCATTAAGGCGACTTGATTATTCTCTTTGTCTACGTTTATACCTACCCGAATAAGCATTAAATTCGTCAACTCAGCCTGGCTTTTGAGCTCGAGCAAAGCAGGCGGAAGGCCGTGATGGCCGCAAACTGTGCCGCTGTGTTTTCTGCTATAGCTACTTGTATTTGCGGTCGCTTGACTACTTTGTATCCTTTGTCGTGTCGTGGTTCAGCTTTTGTCAAAAGAAAGTCCGTTGAGCCCGCTGCGTCAAGCGAGGTCCCAAAACATTTCCTGAATTTGAGAGTCGTAGCAACTTGAACCCACCCTTTTCTGCTTAGTCAGAAAATCCCCTTTCCAGGCTGCTTCTTGACGCTGAAATTTAAGCTTAAGCGCTGATGACCGTCCACTGCACGTCTACTCTGACTATGCTATGCTTAACGAGTTCCCTGTCCTCTTTCCAAGTCTTTACTGTGACTCTGCAGCTGATGGACACACACCTCGGTATCGCAAGCATTGTGGTTTCACGTGGCAAGTACACCACAACGCTAAACGAGACGGCTGTGCCGCAGCCATGACAAAGTACGGAAGTTCCACTTTCACGCCCGAACCTTTTCGACATTGTCTGCCCGAGTTTCGCATTTCACAGGCACCTCTGTCCCAAATCCCGCAGTTTGAGGCTGGAGGCATGCACTTTGAATGAGTGTTTCAGCGACGGGTCCGGACGGGCTTCCTGCCCCACCCGCTTGCAGGTCACCGATGTAGCGAAACATTTAAGTATTCAGCGCTGTATGGCTCGTGCTGGTACACAGTGCTACTGCACTGTGAGCCGTCTTGCTACAGCCAGTTAGGCCTCAGGGTCCATCATATCTGACTCTGCGACGATGGAGCGTACTAAAATAGGTACTCAGACATCTACTGTTACCGCCAGCTTGGTGCGCACGTAGACCTATGATAACGGATAATTCTCTAACTGGCCTTTCTAACGCTTCTATCTCCAGGTAACATATTTCATCTATAAAAGATGGGAGCCTCAGAGACTGTTGGCACATGCTGTGCTACTGGTCCTATTGCCTGCCTTCGTGGTGTTGAGGGACGAGTCCTCAATGATAAGTCTCAAAGATGTCTGTGTCAGGACCATGATCCACTGGGTGATAGTGGTGGGGATGACTACATTGTACAGACTATCGCGTTTCCATCCCTTAGCGGAATATCCCGGTCCTCTCGTATGCAAAATCACTAAATTTTCATTGGCATACGCGACTTCACGCGGACGTCTCCACGAAGTGGTACGTCAAATCCACGCCCAATATGGAGATGTCGTAAGAATCGGTGCGTAGCATGCTTTTCTTTTTCCCTCTACTGTTGTCGCCTCTTCTAATCATCGATTCTCAGGGCCTAATGAGCTCTCATTCTGCCGGTCGGACGCTGTACAGCCCGTTCTTGGAGCAAGGCTCCTACAACGCGGACCTTGTATGTGATGCTAGCCAAGACAATTAGACTGAGCACAGCTCACCTTGTATAATATCCAGATTTCGACACTCGCAGATTACCAAGTGGTCGTTACATGATCGATGGCGTGCGCGATTTCGCCGAATCCGCCGTGCGGCGTAAACAGTGGCTCAAAGCCATGTCTGGGGAAGGGCTCAAAGGCTGTGAAGACGCGTTAGCAAGCAAGATCCGTGAATTATGTGAGAACTTGAAGAGGAGACAAGAAGAGGCCGTAGATATTTCTGCCTGGATGAGTTATTTTGGGTAAGCTGTCGATCTATGCAAATATTGATCTCATGCATCGTCCAATACCAGGTTCGACTTCATGGGTGTTATGGCGTTGGTTGTCTCTTCCGCTCCATACTTCGCTCATGCTGAAACGTCCGCATTGCAGGTTGGGCAGAGATTTCGGTATGATGAAAGCGGGTGCCGACGTCGATGAATTCTGGCGCCTCATAGAGAAAGGATCAACGTAAGGGTATCGCACGATACGCTCCGTGCATCAGTCTGACATCTCACACAGCATGAACTCTGCTCTCGCACACATACCATGGATCCTCCCTATAATCTACAAGATTCCTGATGGTGGTAAAGACGTCGTAAAGTTACGGAATATATGTGCGGAGTGCGCAGCATCGAGAGTAAAGCAGCCTGCAAAGACAAAAGATCTATTCTACTACCTTGTAAGCTAGCCTTCTGTCATCTGACGCCTAGAACTAACTTGTCTGTGTGCGTTGCCCAATAGAGCGGTGAAAATGAATCACCGATGGCTGATAGTCCAGATGATCACCTCATTGAGAATGGTATAACTGGTATAGATATTCTTCCTGTTATCACTTGGATCACTCATAACTTACACATTGTAAACAGCTGTCGTTGCGGGCTCTGACACGGCAGCCACGGCTCTCGCGCATCTTTGCTATTTCCTGGTCAAGCACCCTGAATGTTACCAGAAGCTCCGCAAGGAAATCAACGAATATTTTCCAAGTGGGGGAGAAGTGTTCGATCCAAGACTGCACGTAGACATGCCTTACCTGAATGCCTGCATGTAGGTGTATTGCATATTACAGTGCATACGTGGCTCAAATCTGACACGATAGAAATGAAGTGATGCGTCTATATGCGCCGGTCATGACAGGCCTTCAGAGGCGCGTCGAATACGGCACCGGTGGCATGATGATCTCAGGATAGTACGTTGCGTGCTTGTGCTGTATTACCGATGCCGCCGCTCAAGCTCGTTCATCACCTAGCTTCGTACCAGAGGATACACAGGTATCTGTTCACACTCACACGCTACATCGCCACCCACAGGAGTTCTTTCCTCTGCCGGACGTATTTTGGCCCGACCGCTGGCTCGATCAGGACGTGTACACGCTCCCGACCGGGGACATCATTCCTAAGGAACAAATCAAAACAACTGGTGCTGCATTGATTCCGTTCTCCGTCGGACCACAGAGTTGCGTAGGCAAGAGCCTCGCCATGATGGAGATCCGCGCCACGCTGTGCGCGTTGGTGCAGAAGTTTGAGATGCGCGCGGCTGAGGGGTTCAGGATGGAGAGCTGGGAGGAGAATCTAGAGGACATCTTCGTGACGAAGCGTGGCCCGTTGCTCATCAGAGTGAAGGAACATTAACTCACGTACGCTCTTTTTCTCTTCATTTTCGTTACCAGCGTTAGAATGGCTGACTTCCAGCGCAGTTGGGCGCCCTTCAGTTAGCGGCGGTCTCGTTGTATTAGCGCCCATAGATGTTAGTACGACCTGTCCAACATTGCATGTCTTGTTTGATGGGCTACCTCCTCAAGATCAAATATGTCACTATGGACCATGCAGCAAGATGGTGATCGTGCGACCGCAGTTATCCAACTCACTTGCTGGTAGGTGACTGTGTGCTACCCTGCGGCCTAAGGAAGCAGTCTCATCTTTATCTTCTCGACCATATCACCCATTGTATACGGAACCGCTACTGCTAACATGACCGATTGGGCATATGTGTATGTAGTTACAAACGGACAGCATTTGGGGCCACACGAATCAGCGCTCGCCGCAACCGGCACAGCTACTGACAGGGTGGAATTTAAACCTTCAGGTAGGTTCCGCCTTTGCTGCGAGCCAAGTCGAGTGATCCCACTAGACGGTAGGTTTTATATAACTGTGGAAGTACGATACTGAAAGGTCTTACCTAGATACATTCCCATTCTTTACATCCGCTGGACGGATCACGCTCTATGTCAAACACCACAACCACACTCTTGAAGACTGACGGTCTCAATGCTCTCTCTGCAGTCATGTCCTTGACATTTCAGAGTTTGTTCTATGGTACCCTGGCCTTCCAATGGCTGCTGCTACGACTCACCGTGAGCTATAGGGATTTATTGCATGGTCATAACTGCCTGCGCATATGTTCTTTTGTACGTCCCTTATTCCCGGATTAGGTCTTTATCTGTTTTGCTAACCATTCAAAGGAAGAAACGTCCGCAGTCGCGGTCGAATCTCCTCATGCTTGGTGGAATTTTCGTGCCCTTCGTCCTATCAACATCATATTGGGCCATACAGATCGCTGAAGTAGACGTCCTGATTGAAACATGCTTCGTGCACAGAGACAGAAGGAATGAGGTCACCCTTGATGATTATGCTACCATTCCAAATGCAATTGTGCTCATTAATGTGAGCCCGTCTTTGATTTCGCGCACTTGAAGGTTGCTGACTCTCCCTATGCGGCACAGTACATTATCTCCGATGCTGTTGTGGTTCAGAGAGCGTGGCTTTTGTGTAAAGCGGAATACGCAAAGGTCGTTTATCTTACTATGACTTTCCTGACATTCACTGGTCGTGCGTACCTCCAGTACTGCAGCTAGGTTTTCGTGTCTAACGCATGATTATAGTCACTGTTTTCGCCACCATCGGCATCAGGATCGCACTAATCATCATTCCCAGCAACCACAATCCGCTGAGAGTCGCTATAAATTTTATGCAAGAGTCCACACTCTTGTTTTCGTTGGTGACCAACTTCACAGCTACTGGAGTTATATCACACATGGCCTGGTATGTGTCCGTATACCCTAGTGATCGTGGACACCACATATAGGCTGATTTTTATTCAGGCGTCATCGTCGTCTTATTAAGGAAGGGTTGAGCAGGCTGAAAACTAGAGCTACGAGAACGCAGCGCGTACTAGCGCTGCTCATAGAGTCTGGTCTTGTGTACTGCATCTTTGGTGTAAGTCATTCTTATACCTTATCGCCGATCAGAGAATGAGCCACTATACAGGCTCTAGTCGTAGTCTTCTCCTTAGTTCGTCTACCCTTTGGAACTGTCGGAGATATCTACACACCGGTACAGGTACAAATCGCGGTGCGTCACTTGACATCAACACTATAGCATCACGGTCGAAATTGAACTTCAAACTATCATACGTTCTGCAGGGTATTTATCCCACTCTGATCGTTGTCCTCGTGGCTCTGGAGCAAACTTTCAACAAGACGGCCTCAATAAAATTCACCACCATACGAGTAGACGATATTCGAAGCAACCGCGAACCGGAGCTCGCGGCGGATGTTTAGGAATGTGCCGAGCAATGGAGGCGAGGGTTTTAGAGAGGAAGTTCGCGCATTCCCATTGGATGTAACTTCGATCGCTCACTTGGTGAAAAAAGTATGAAAGGTTTTAGGTCTATGTGGCGCTCTTGCATCACAACACATCTTATGATGCATCTAGTGGGCATCCAGCGATGCCAATGACTATATTTGATGAAATCAGTCCTGAAACAAGACACTAGTCCGGCACTTCGCATCATGCGGTATGTCGATCACTTCATGAAGATTTTTCAGCTGTTCACGAGCTTGTGGGCGGTAGATGCAATGCGCCCATATCACAGCTCGTTGTTATACAAGACGATAGTCAAGTGATGCTCCACTAGCGTCGTGCTGCCTTCAGACTTGCATCAGGCGGTCTATCAGCACCTCGCCGAAGCACTGTACAACGTATTCCGCACGTTCTATAGTTCAGGTCAGCCTGAGTCAGCTAAGCAAAGCATCGGAAGACTTTGCTGAGGCGTGGAGAAGCTGTGAAATGGTGTTTTGGAAACGAAGTCATAGTGACCTACGGTGTGTCCGCCTATACTCGAGCTGAATTCATTCAGATTTACTAATTGTGTGGATGAGAAAAGGGCAGACAGTTGGAGTTCATTAACATGATGCCGATTAGGGAAAGCATCACAGACCTATCTCGTCTTACAACATACGGCAGACTTAGGCAAACGATTCCATTAGATACCACGACAAAGCGTATATCTGCAAGGGCACCACCTACCTCGACCCAATGAGTAGCAGTGCTCTCCCTTCACTCTATTCTGCATCTGCTGGACGGACCGCATTTCATGTCTGATACCCCGACAGATCTGAGCACCGATGGCCTGAATGCTCTTTATACCGTCATGTCCCTGGCATTTCAGAGTGTCTTCTGTGGTATGGTTTATCTCCGGAAGACTGATACTCTTGCTAAACATAGCGGCTCTCCTCCAGGGATATACACTGTTCTTGTGCCGGTCTCCACGTGTATCCTAATGTACGTCTCCAGCGTCTTCCCGCTCGCAGTTTAGTTGACTGAAGTCACTGAACATACACTAGCAAGAGGCACATCTCTCGGACCAACCTCCTGCTGCTGGCTGCGATCTTTGTTCCTTCCTTTCTCTCGTCAGTATACTGGACGATAGAAATTGCTGAAGCAGTCATGCTGATCGATACATATTTCATCCACCGAGAGAGAAGGAATATGATCACTATCACAGATTATGCAGCTATTCCCAACGCCATCGTGACTATTAATGTGAGTCATACTAGTCCTTGGTGTCAGAATCATATTTAATGAAGCCTAGTTTGTACTGTCGGATGCCGTTGTAGTCTGGAGGGCATGGGTTTTGTGTAGAACAGACTACGCGAGAGTCGTTCAGCTTACCATAATCTTCCTGACGTTCACCGGACGTACGTATTGAACGCTTGAATGTTCAGTAATGCTGTTTATCTGATGAAAACAACATAGTCACCGTCTTTGCAACTATCGGCCTTAGGTTCACGCTCTTCCTTTCAACTCACTTGACTGGCAATGCCTATAGCTCTTTGATGTTTGCTATCAACTTCCTGCAGGAGTCAACACTGGTGTTGTCTCTGATGACGAACCTGATTGCTACCGGAGTGATTTCGCATATGACTTGGTATGTCTATGTCTCTTCGATGCAAATGCGGTAGAATATATTGAACAGCCCGAACAGGCGGCATCGTCGCCTTATCCAAGAAGGCCTCAAGAACATGGAGAGGACTACAAGAGCGGAACGTATACTAGCGTTACTTGTAGAATCCGGCGTCGTCTACTGTGCTTTTGGCGTAAGCAATCTGTCTATATCTCGACCGGGGGCTGACCGGGGGCTTGTGAGACCGCAAGAATGACTCGAGTTCTAGGTTCTTATGTTAGTTGCCGCATTAGTTCGTCTGCCTTTTCGCACCCTTGGGGATGTCTATTCGCCTATACACGTGCAAATATCAGTGAGCAATAGCTTACGGCTGCTTTCCCGTTATAATGAGCTGAAAATATGCATATTACTATAGGGTATCTATCCCAGCATGGTAATCGTGCTTGTGGGCCTAGAACTCACTATCAACAAAACAACCGTATGGAAATCCATCAGCTTACAAGTGGACGATATCCCAAGCATCCGCAGTCTGCGATCTGGGTCAAACGCCTAAGTATCGAGGACTTATCGCGCGGGAATCTACGGTTAGTAGCTGTAAGAGCCAGGAGGCGAAGGTGTCACTTCCAGCAGTGCCAACCCTGGCACATTGGACTTCTAGAAAGTTGGAAATATCATGACCGAGCCTCATCAAAATGTCTAATCGCCCCCGGGTGGAGTCGAGTGAGGACGTTATGTATTTAGTGATTGCGCTCTTAAACTGATGTCGAGGTTGAGCAATCAGATGTGATGCAAACGTCGCCTGAGGATCATCTGAAGGGTGACTGAACTGTTCGAGATGATGCTAGGATGAAAGGTATGTGCAACGGGGAGAGGTGTATTCCGCGACCGCTTGAGCGGGCTTGAGAAGTGTGGTGTCGCAAGGTAGAAGCAGATACGACCACAAAGTAGAAACGTGGACCGTGACGTTATACCAGTGGTGGCAGCACACGCTCGTGGTCAATACCCAGCGATAGCGCGACGGTCTATAGTCGAGACCCCGAGACTCAGCGAGTGCAATTTGCAGGAATAGACTCATAACCTCGCGAAAGATTTCTCTCAGTATGTCGTCAGGTGAGGCATCCACCAAGGAGACAATTTGTTAGCGAGCACGTACTGCAGGCTTTAGCTTTAGGGCTTCTGCAGCAGTCGAAGCTGCCAGTGGCATCTGGATGTCCTGAAATGCTGCGTACACGTCCCAAAGCATATATCTGTTAAGATAAGCAGTAGAGTTATTATAAGCAGAGACCTATCAATTCTAAAATAGTGATACACACTGAAGAGAGGTCACCATGGGATCCAAAGCTCTGAAAGTCTACGCCAATGCTCTGAGTCGAACGACGTGTTGGACATTAGACGCCGCGTATGTTTCTCGACCGGCGCTTCTTTGGCTCGCGTGCTTCATCCGGCGGGCGCCATCAACCTGCTCGAGGTTGTGCTCGACGTCGACGAGCACCGTCTTCCTCCACAATGTTTTCACTTCGGACGGTACCAAGGAGACTTGCGGTATCTATCGCAGCACGCGGAAATGCAACTGTAGCAACAACATCGGCGGGTGCGACTGCACCCCCGCCTCCGCCCCCACCAAAGGTAGAAGCAAAGGCTGCACC
>JANHOG010000842.1:0-11382 GCA_027627325.1 Phlebia brevispora
TTGTCCGGCGCGCCTTCTTCTCCTTCACGTCTAGCGCGGCAAGCAGCGTACGCTCCGAAGTCATCGCTTCGCGCCTGTCAGCGAGTAGTGTGGCATACGCCTGGAGGTACGTCTCAGCCTCGCCTTGTGTGTCCAGACTCCGGGCGTACTCCTGGCCATCCGCATCCTCATCGTTGGAGGTGAGAGGTTGTGTGAGGAGGCTGATTAGGTGAGTCCGCCATTTCCAGAGCAGAGCCGACTGCGGATTGAGTATATTCTCGATCATTTCGTGCGCCTCTTCCACCTGTTGCGTTGTGATGAAGACGTTAAGTGCGTGGAAAGAATGTTTGGAAACAATTCGGCAGCTCACCAAGACACGGGATTTGCCTCCTGCGGGACTACAGTAAGGAACCTTGATGTACAGCTCCTCTTCTGCGACACCTTTATCTGCCTCTTGCATCAACTGTGCCATTGCCCTTCTGGCTGCGTTCTCGGTACCTACAGCAGAAAGTCGCATGAGCACTGTTAAAATTCTGAGTAGGACAATATTTACTCTTCAATAGCACACGCCTCAGTTCCTCGGCAGAAGTGTAGGCCTTATTCTCATCATCCATGTACCTCTCACCCAACACATGGTAAACGTCGCCCTTCAGGAACTGCACTTTGTGCATCACGACCTGGCATTCGCGCAGTCGTTGCTGCAAAGCGCGTTTCTTGTTCCTATGCTCCTCGCCTGCAGCATCGTGCGGAAGGCCGTCGTCGTCCCCGTCCTCAGAGTCAGCAGAAGATGGACGGCTAGCTTTCTGTTTGGTCTTGCCCTTGGGTTCGTCCGTTGGTGCTCCGTTGGCTTGCTCCTGAGACTCCGCAGCATTTTGCTCTCGGAGAATACGACCAGCCTCCTCGTGTTGATCCAAAACAGTTTGTATCTCCGCGATCAGTTTCGTCATGTCCTTCTCTGCTTGCAGGAGATTATCAAGGGCTAGCTGGTAGCGGTTGATCTGCTGCTCTTCGTGCTGCTGTAGTTGTGCCACCACCGTGAGCGCTTGCACCTGGTGTTGAGTTATTGTCAGTACACCAAGTGAGCGGAGTACAAGACAAAGGTCTTACCTTGAGCTTCCTGTCGTCCATAAGCGATCGCCAATTCTGGTCCTTCATGCCCTACATGCGTGACTAAGCACCGCTGCCGAGCATTGCACACCTACGCTAAACGTACCTCAAGTACCTCGCCAATCGTCTTCAACCCGCCCGCCTTGTTCTTATCTGCCATATTCTGGAGCTGCCCAACTTGCGGGTGGGTACAAATACCGCGCAGTTTGCGCAGCCACGTGCGGAGCAGTGCAGTATCGATCTGCCAGTTTTCTGTGACTGCGACGCCACGCGCGTCCAGGCCAAGTTCCAGGAGCGCGGCCTCGAAAGCCTGGTCGTATACCTGGAGAAAGCGCAAGTGTGAATGCCGGAAGTCTTGTTGTTGCAAGAGCGTGCAATATACGAAAGCTGATACGTACGTGTTGCTCGACCTTGCCGAGCTTTATTGGCACGAGGTAGCGGGTTTGCTTCGGGATAGTGAGCTCGTCTTTGACAGCGGCCTTCATCGTCCTATTCAGCAACATCAGTAATTGCTTTTGAGTACGAGCTGGATGTATATACCTAATAGCATATCTATCAAATAGCGAGACGAAGTGCCGGATATGCTCGGGCCTGAGCAGCCGGTTCCATAGACGTGAGTCGTTCGTGAGAGGTTGCACTCGGAGGAATCTATTTGGTAAGTTCAGGGACGGCTGGACACTCGTGCAGAAGAATGCCTACTTGAAGACATGTATGAGGTCAGACACCTGCGCCCGTGCAGGAGTGCCCGACACTGCGAACGACGACACGCGCGGGATTAGTGAGACCATCTCCCTACGCCCAATTCGTCAGTTAGATCCCGCATAGACCGCGTAGAACATGCAACACTTACGCAGTCTTCCCGCCTCCAACCATTTGCACCTCATCCATGATCACCCTGTGCCATTCGCACATCACCAGCGGACTCCTTGCTCTTGGCAAGTCAACGTATGTAGTGCCCGTGCGCCGCGGTCTCACAGGCGGTGGACGTGCGACGCCGAGATCGTGTGCGAGCGTTGTATAAGTGGTGATGCAGACGTCGTAGGTCTGGACATGTGTGCACCAGTCGGTCATCCGCTCCTCTTCTTGCTCTTGCTCAGCAATCGTCATCCCGTAGTCCTCATCGTCCGTTGGCGACCTTGTGCGCTTGCCTTTGGCATTCTTCTTATGTTTTCTTGCGATAGCGTTGGACTTGCGCTGGAGCGCCGCAACGAGGTCTGCCTCAGATATGGGCACCTTTACCTTCGTCCACCCCTCATAGACAAGGACCCGCAGACTCGGCGCGTGCGTCGCAAGTTCGTCGATCCATTGCTGTGCCAGTTGTTGTGGCGTCACGATCAGCGTCGTCTGCACCATGCACCCAAGTGAGCCACCATCCCTTTACAAGTCGAACCTCCACAGAACATGTAAATGCACGAGCATTGTGGACGCACCTTAACTTCCTTAACATGAATTCTCGTCTCCGGGTCCCACCGCTGCGTACTCGGTGTGCGCCCGATACCGGGGTTGAGGAGGATGAGTGCTATGCACTCAAGCGTTTTGCCGAGCCCTGGTTCTTCGGCAAGGATTCCCCCGCGCGCTGGGTATGCGTCTACGGGCCTGACATTGGCAAGCTGGCCGGTGAGGCGATTCACATACCAGTCTTTCTCTGCTTCGGGCTCCGCATCGACGTCGGCTGGAGCGCGTACGCGCTCCCAAAACAACGGAAGCTCTGCTTCCTCATTTGATGTTTTTTCGACGATGGTCCCATCGGCAATGAGAGTCTTTCCCTCGCGAGCTAGCAGCCAGGCGACACTGCGCCTCTGAAAAGGGAGTAGCGTCGCTCTGAGAGCGCGCGGTTGAACAAGCGCATCGTGCCCTGGAGGAACTGACGGCGCGGGATTGAGGATGGAGTATAAGAAAGGAACATCTGCATCTTTCGTCGGACCGCGCCACCCTTGTTCTGGGAAAATGAATTGCAGCGCACGTCGTAGCGTCTCGTCGACGCTGCGCATATGCGTGAATATTGCGGGAACGATAAGAGAGATTTGGACGCGTAACAATATTTTGAAAGGGAGCGTTTCCGTGTTTGTATTCTCGACAGTGACAACAGAGAGCGCCGCGGATAGCTCTGCACGTCCTGTTTGTCGAAGGACTGAGCACGAGATCAACGCTTCTTGTGCGCTGAAGGAAGCGTCATCCACACGCGGCACGGTCATCAAGTGCGAGTCAGTATCAGGCACGGAAACAAGCATCGACGCATCGCGATGGTGCAACTCGACAGGTCCCAGGTCGAAGACGGTGTGCGAATTTTGCGAATGTTCTTGCAGCCACTGTCGAAGGTCGTCTTCATCCTGCGACCAGTCGACTTCCATGTCGACCTGTTCATCTGCAATGCCTGAGCCTTCATCTGCTGCCCTTTCGGTCGTATAGGATATTTCAAAGGTATGCTGTAGAGTCGGCACTGACACTTGTGTGTCCTGCAGTGGAGCGTCTTCCGTCCGACCTCTCTTGAGCTTCTTGCGCCGGCTGTTCTCTATGAGATCTTCTGCAGCCCTCTTTTTGCCCTTTGAAGTACGGAACCGTTCGTGGTTGCCACGCAAAAGCTGGAGGAGCTGTCTGACATTCAGAGGGCGCCTCACTGCCTGTCCATCGCCATTCGCGACGCGCTCTCTGATGTGTTCTACATGCTGGCTCGTGGAATTGCGCATACTTTCGTAGACGAATTACTAATGTACTGGAAGCGTAAGTTGGATATGTCTGAGCACCTTCCGCTCGCACCGCCTTCAGAAAAAGCAATGGCAAGTTTTGCGATATGTCCGTCTACAGGTAATGATTTATCAGCAAGATTTACGAAAATCCAGGGAACGATAACGCACTTAGATATCCTCCACTCTACATTCACCTCTTCTATGCAGTGACCACTAGATTAAACTGACAACTGGCGTGAAACCCTGTGTGGCCAAAGAGAAAGGTGACAGTCGAGCTGAAGAGGCAAATTAGATGGCCGCGCGCGTACGCGGCTGTAGGATTTGCATCAAAAGGCGCGCGTTTCCACGTGCATCGCACGTGGGCGGAAAAAGAAAAATGCCGAACTTTATCCTATGGGCAACCATGTCGAATACCCTTTACAAGGGCTTTATCGTTTACCGTCCGTTTTAAAGCTTTTATGTGTTTGCGGAAGCCACATACCGTCTACGGACACTCTCTACGGTCATAGTGAACATCAATTCTTCGTTCTGACTGAACTGCGGAACTTCGGAAAGCAGCGATAGAATGGGGCCGAACTCGCAAGAGGCTAAAAACCCAGCAACTTTCTTCAGAGCACGCTAAGCATTGCATCGTACCGAATCCTGCACCGCAGGGTCGCTAACTTATGGCTATACCGGTGCAGACCTTCATCTGACCATCAACCCGCTCAGCTGTTCAATGACTGATCCACGTTCAGCTGGTAGGTTCAATTGGCCTTTCCAAGTACTAGTATTGCACGCTAATTTAAACTGTCTTTCAGGGCTGTGTAGAACGTTTTGATACGCCACGGTGGCGTTCCACGCCATCTTTCCATCGCTGGACGTCTCGCTTGGCGCATCTTGTGGCGCCCGCCTCAGACTGGTAAGACTGCGCGCCACGCTCCAAGCCGTCCATTGATCAATACTCGTATTGACTTTCGGACCGGCCTCAGTCGAGCCATCTACGAGTGCATTTAAAGTCAGAGGACATATGCGCTAATTGAAGGTGAAAACTATCTCATACACGCCTGGACGCTGAGATTCATGATTTCAGTCCGTTGATGCATGTTCTTAAGGCACGAACACGGCGCGCTGGTCTATATCACGCAGCCCGCATATCATCATGATCGTGGTGTTGTTGCAAGTATACTGCATTGGTTCAAGCAAACGTTTGCGTTTGAAGCTGCCCAAACCTGGTATCGTGTGTCTTCATATCGCTGATAGGTTCCCAGGATCTGTTTGAAAATGAAGGCAACCAATACCAATTGCAACCGACCCGAGAGTTTATCGTCCCCATCTCTCATGACATATAAGCGGGTCCATATGTCGGCAACCTCGGTCCTTAGTACCTCATGCCTCACTCCTGACGATGGACCCAACCTCAATAACTTCAATCGAAGCCGAGCTCGCACTACTATATACTACAGTACAGCAAACGTACAGTGCAAACTATCATGAGGGTGAGCTAGCTACGGATCTCCACTGGTCTACACCTGATGCGCTTCACCCTAAGTCGCTGGTGTGACAGTCTTGCTGTACGATATCCTCCTCAATCTCGACAACGAGGTGAGCTGCGTTTACGCCATATCGTTGTGCCAGCTGATGTATTGTCCTTTCAGGTGGAGGTATTTTGGCAGTATGTGTCCAGCGGTGGTGGGCCTGTGGCTCGTAGATGCTGATTCTCGCATATCCAGGACACGGTGGTCGTTTCCGAAGGCCCTATACTTCATCGCGCGGTACTTTGCACCCCTCGATCTTTTGTGCGCCTCTATTTCTGTCTCGGTATGTGCTTATTTCTGATGCCACTTACCAGAATCCTGCTGTCGTGTACGTACCTGTACATATCTTTGCGTGCGAAAACATGTCCCTCCAGTCTAACGCTTCTTTAGTTGACGTGCAGATTGGACTGTCTATACCGGTGCGTTCTCTCGTTTCTCCGTCTGTGCAGTCGGGGCTCAAACATGTTCACGACATAGGCGTGAGTCTCCCAGCAGTTTTAAGTCCCGTCTATATTCTGATGATTCTACAGTTGTCGCGCTTGGTTGTGGTTGACGACAATGTAAGCGATTCTACACTGAGCGGGCGGCATCAATACAGACGTCTCTTCAGCCCAGGACCCGCCATTTTTCCCACGGTCGCCAATATTATCCTCATTCTGCGTATGCATGCGATATACGACAGGAGCAGGAAGGGTGGGTTATAGCAGGTACCATTCGAACTGTCGCATTGCTGAAGAGCTCGTAGTGCTGATCTTCATGTGTATTATGATGTTCTGTAAGTCATTAAATGCTATTTCCGATTGACGATGCTTAACATTTTATAGGCGGATTTGCGGCACGTATCATTTTGTTCAACATGATGCGCAGTCAAATGTTGACGAGGATGTAGTGTACTCTGAGTGGAGCCATTTACTCGTCAACACAGGCTCAGATAGTCAGCGTGCCGTCCTTCGTCCGTTTCCCCGCCTGTGCGGCGCTGCTCAGTGAGGGCAAACTCACCCTTGTCGCCTGATATGCTTATCATCCACACGGAGGTTACATGTTCCACTCACTGCCTCTTTGACACGGCTAGGGTGTCATCCATCACCATCGGCTGTAAGTTGTTCCGTCGACTTATGAAGTGCGGACTGAAATATTGTGTCGCGCAGTCATTTCTATGACAATGACCTTGTACAGGTATATTTATACCACTGGAGGAATGTCGTGGCAGTCCGCACGACATGGTTCTCCTCTATTCCGCGTCATTGTCCGGGACGGTGTGATGTATTGGTTTTTGTAAGATCCCCCCCCCCATTGACTGTGTTTGAGGCGATCTCACAAACCCCTCATAGGATCTTCGGTTAGTATTCAATCACAAAATAAAAAAACCCATTCTGAAGTCGGATTAGCTGCCGATTTATTCGCAGCACTCATGACCCTGGATACGCATACTCCAATTACACGCGTAGGCGTCATGTGAGCGACATTTTGTATTCTCACGGTCTAGCGGCGAGCTTAAACTCACCCAAAGATGGTTTGTGGTGGCGTATTCCATTGCTGTGAGCATTCTCAACGTGTTTATCTCATCGAGGCTAATAAGCCTAAAGGGTTCACAAATTCTCCTTCACCTCCGGACGGAAGCGAAGAATATCAGTCCTGGAGGTACGACACAGACAATGAGCGAGAGTATCGAGCTCAGAGTTATTGCCTGAGACGAATTTTTTATTCATGATGTAATGTAAATAGTGATGAATGCATGTAAATCGTTGGTTAAAATGCAGACTATCTTTACGCTTGACCTGCAACGATTGATCTTTGAGGGATTAACAAGTTTCTTACAGCGGTGGCAAAAATCCTCCTACACTGCCAATAACAGCTCACAGCATCGGGGGAACAAGTGCCTTGTCCATGTTTCTCGTCGGCCGCATGAACTGCTAGCTGCGATGGCCTTAGTCTCATTATAATCATCCGAGGGGCCTCTCGGCACGTTTTGTGAACGCTTGCTTAGTCCTTAAACGCAGATAGCAATGCTAGCTGCATTATAAAAATTACCATCGAGACCCTACCTGCCGTCGTAACGCTTCCCGCGTTCTCTGTGGCACCGCCATTAACTCTGAAGTGGAGCTCAGGCTCGCCAGGTGCCCCGAGGAAGACGGCCACTGTGTGAATGATGCCTGTTGTATCACACTACGAGTGGTGTGCACGTGGGACTTCGTAGGACCCAACATATCATGTCCAGCCGCTATCTTAATCTTCTGGGGGCTTTCGTAGCACCTGGTATGAAAGCGCGAGAGCCAAGGGTTCAGCTCCGGCGCCAGAAGGTCGAACGCCGCGACGGAGGTCTCGGTATACTTCAAGAACTGGTCTGCGATGTGGCGGCCTCCGGGATCTGCGCAGTCAACCCATTGTCATGCGAAGCACTTGTCGTTCCTGATGCTAGTAGGACTCGAAGAGGAGGACTCCGATAAGGACTTTCATAGAGGACAGCGGCGCGAATACCGGGCCGTGGCGGAGGATCATTCGGATCGGAGCTGTTCGCGGTGCTACATACGGGCATACTGATCCGCGCGGGTGCCGATTTCGGCGTCCAAGCCGCAGGCTCTCTTGCGACCCAACCATGGCGAAATTTTGGGTTTCCAGCGGTTTACTCTGAACAGCGGGTACTCTCACGGATAGGTGACGCAGTGAAGTCTGACAGCCCAGGCTACAATTCTGAACCACGCTCTAGGAAATACTCTTCAAGGCAGCGGCTATCAGCACCGATACTACGAGTCCGTATGCGCTTTCACATGCTTCACAAGTCGTGAAGCTACTCAGAAGTTCTCACAGATGTCCTCTCAGGATCGCTTCTGTAAATTATACATGCTCCAGGACCAGTGTAAAGATGATTGCGGCTACTATATCCGTTGATTCTTCACTGACAGCTAAGCCTCCATGGCCGTGCTCAGCATAGCATCGGCGAACCTCAGTCGAGACTGAGACACAGCTGGATGCTGAACTCTGGCTTCTGTGGGAGCACAGCGTTCCTGTAGAATCTGATTTTACGGCATTCCGTCATTGCGTCTTTGACCTGACAGGGCGGAATCTGTCGGCCATCTCGATATCCGTCGGCACGCGTGTTCCATGGTATCTTCTCGATGGGAACGCTTGATCTACAGTATGTGATTCATGTGCGATGGCCAAGAAAGGACAGCAGATCCTTTACCAGTGCTGGTGGTTCGCTCTCAGGTGGTCTTCGAAGATGGCACGACGGCATCCGGAGGTGGTGCGAGACGGTCTCGGGTTCCGTGTCACAGCCCAACAGCATCTGCCATCTGTCTACCGATCTTTCAAACAGCAGTTTTCTAATCACCTCGTCGGGCTGAAGTGTCCATAGTATGTGCGCCACGCCCTCTGTCTGTAAGTGGCAGTCAAAAGCTGATCCACGCGCCACAGGGTATTAAGTTCCGTGTGTCCATCCCGAGCCTCGGGAAACCGGTGCGTTTCTTCATCCGTACAGCCCTACCGCCCGTGTATTCACCGAAGTGCCAGAATGCATCGCATTTTCGCAGATCGGTGAAGGCTTTGCCTACTGGATCGAGAACACGTGCCGCCACTGCGGGAACTGGGAAGCGGTACGGGCCCTATCTTGTCTGCCCTGATCTTGGTCCATACAACCGGATGTGAGACGAATCACGTCGCACAGCTCTAGGCCTGTGGCAAGGACTATGGTTTCGTCGAATATGTCTAGTCACAATCACGATCGCATCTGATCGCACAGGCAGCAGGTCCTCAAATGCGTGTTCGTGTTTTCTTAAAGTTCAGTTCACACCATGCATTGTGCATCCGTTACGCACCTCGGAAGCTAATTGACTTTATATAAGTCTGGGAACCTGTCGCAGTGGTCAGTTCTCCACATCCTATCACTTACTATGGATCCAGCCTCGATACAAGCCGACCTCGCACTGCTGTATACCGCCGTTCAGCAAACATACAGTGCGAATTACCATGAAAGTACGTTCTTCTCGACTTCTTCATGAGCGTGCGACTGAAGCCTCTCTTTCTAGCCGCAGCCATAGCAGTCCTCTTATATGACACTCTCCTCAACCTCGACACTGAGGTAAGCTGCTACGATTACTGCACGCCATTATCGACAGGCTCTGACAACTATTAGATTGAAGTAATATGGAAGTATGTCGGATTGACGAGCTTGTTATCCTACTCAACTGAGCCACTCTCGTGCAGGAAAAATTGGTCGTTACCGAAGATCCTGTATCTTATTGCGCGGTACTGGGCCCCACTCGATTTGCTGTGCGTACGATCTCGTTCTCTTTAATTTACTCTATCCTCACGTCATGTGCAGCATTGTGTTATCATGTACGTGCTGGTACCGACGATGCACCTATAGTCACCTGATTATCCGACCCGCTCAGTCGACATCCAGATAGGACTACCCACACCGGTGCGTTCCTCCTTTCTCCGTTAAATTACTGGAAATTAATATATGCTTGCGAAATAGACGTAAGCCTTTCTTCATTCCGGCGCTGACCTGTCTGCTCATTCAAGCGTAGGTGTCGCTGGTCGTTATGGATGATGACCATGTACGCGCTCTATCCTACATTATTCGACCAACACTAATCTTTCCCCAGTCCAGGACCGGTCATTTTCCCTGCAATTGTCAACGTCATTCTTATCCTGCGTATGCACGCTTTGTTCGGCAAAAATCGGAAAGGTCAGCGGCAGATATGGGTAGTTCGTCTGAAATGTTGACAGAGCTGACGATGTACACACAGTCCTGATCTTCATGTGCATTATGATGTTTTGTAAGTAGTCTTTGGAGGTTGTCCCGTTCATGTTGCTAATACTCGACCGCTGTATAGTCGACTTCGCTGTGCGTATCAGTCGATTCGATCATATACATTCCGCGATGCTCACCAACGTCTAGTGCTCATTTTGTGCAACACTCTTGGCATCGTTGAATGCCCAGGTAGCGAGCGTGCCTGCTTTCGTGGGCCTTCCTGGATGCGCTACGTCGCTCAGCGTGGGAAAGCTCACGCTCGTCGGCTGGTATGATTCGCTCCTCATATATAATCTCCGTGCTCTGATCACATCTACGACCTATGTTAGGGTTCCAACCATCATCGTCGGCTGTATGTCGCTCCACTGTTCCACTGCATACTTGCAACTGATGACTGTACTGCCTTTCCACCACAGTTACGTGTATGATGATGACTTTGTACCAGTGTATCCGCGCCACCGGCGGATTCTCCTGGCAGTTTAGGAGCCAGTTCTCTCCTCTCTTCCGTATCATCATTCGGGACGGAGTGTTCTATTGGTTCTTGTAAGGTCTTTATTATCCCGTGTTCTCCGGAAAGCTAACAGCATGCCTCAGAATATTCGGTCCGTATGCATATTGCACGCCCTAAAAATCCTGTTCTCACGTGCAACCAGCTGCCAGTCTGTTTGACGCATTCATGATCCTAGACACGCATACCCCAATAACGCGGGTAGGCTTTATGTGAGTGGCGGTCGTTCTTGACAAATAACATAACTGATTTCCGCTCATTGCTCATTACAGCTGGAACATAGTGGCGTACTCTATTGCTGTGAGTCGTGCCACTTTGCCTGCAGTCTCTTCCGCTGACAGAAATACAGGGTACACGAATCCTGCTCAATCTTCGAGCGCAAGCTCTGAAGACCATCGCAGGATCTCGGGGCTGTACACAGCCGGTCGAGGACAGTGTTGGGACTGAGATGTTCGCTCACGACCAAAGCGCCCTGACGGACGAGTTGAGCACTCTGCATCTCGCGTACCCGTAGCGAAGGCGATGGACTCATTGTGTATGACGCGATGATCACGTAAAATTAGGTATTATTCGTATCCTATGCTATAATGATAATATACACGACATACCATGCTGATGGCGAGAGATTTGTTTCCCAAGCTGTGGCATGTGCGAACACGGTTGGTGCCTCTACTTCATAACAAATTGATTGTGTCGTTAGTGTAGCGTTCTCAACAGACACTTAAAGGGAAACGGAGGACAGCCAGCTCATGCTAGTAGTAGTTTGGACGAACACTGGTACTCAGAGTATTTCCGCGGTTTCGGGGGTCCCACAGTGCGGCCACTGGC
>JANHOG010000843.1:0-11382 GCA_027627325.1 Phlebia brevispora
CGACCTAGTGCGTGAGATGGACGATTTAAGCGACGAGGAGGATGAGCTTGATGACTTGGTATGTTGTTATGCGTATCCCGTGTGGAGGGTCTGATGATACTGACGGCGTCGTGGTTCAGCTTATGGAGATCAAGAACCGCGGGTTCAACTTCATCGTGCCTATTGGGAGGATGCTCACGCAGCACGAGGAGAAAAATGACGTACGTCCATTCAACTTTGTGTTGTCTATTCAACGTATTCAACTTATATTGACGTGAATGGCGAAAAACAGGCGGACGAAGAAGGTGACGACGACGACGACGATGACGACGACGGGGACGATGACGGCTCAGACGACGAGGACGAGGACGGGACGGACGAGACACACGAGTCGGAAGAGGAAGACGAGGAGGAGGATCAGGACCTTGATGCGGAAATGGAGGATATGGACGAAGACGCGGGAGATATCACCGCGGAGACTGGTGTATCGGACGACATGGACGCGGAGGACGAAATACCCTCGTCTGAACCCTAGCATTGAACAGAAAGTGTCTAGGTAATTTCAGTTCACTTGTTTCTAACATAAACATAAATCGGCTGACTGCGTGTCGTAACGGTAGATTTGGATACGCAAATCTCGCACTAATAACCTCCTTCAAACCAGCTACCGCACAACAACTCTGAAGGCGACAAACCTCTCACGTACTACGAGAAGACGACAACCATGCACGGTTTTAGGACATACTATGTGTCACCGTCCTCTGCGTAATCTAAGCAGAGGTGATATTGGAGGGCACGGTGCTGATTTTGGCGAAAGTGATTGCGCCTACGCACCTAGGACTTGACATGTATTATTCTTCTCCCCCTAGTTTTCCTGATCTCTGTCAGAAAACTATCATGTACTTCATAGATATACTACGGAATGCCAGACGTGATTCCGAGTTCATTACGCTATGCCAGGCACAAGTGCGAACACCGAAGATGTCACCTTGGCTGTAATTCTTGCGGGACGACACTATATATTCGGATAATTTCAGTTGAGATAGCAATCCAGTTCAAGCTGTCAGGTGCTGGACACAAGCGGTGCAAACATAACACAGGCTGTGTTCGAAGTTCGGACAGAAAGGTCTTTGTTTGCGCGTGTTAGGATCGAAAGCCCCGTGCTTCCCATATGTAGAGTGCAATAAATTAAGGTTTTCGTGACGACCACTGGTACCGTTCGCATGATATTATCCCATCTCCAAAGCTCTTTACTCTCTTCGTCGTCGTCTTACATCGAATTCAAGTTCATAGATATAGCTTCCATTATCCGCTTCTTAGCACAATCCACATCACCTTCTTGAAAAGAGAGGAATGCATGCAATCATCCGGAATCCTCTGTAGTATATATGAGATGAGTTCTGTTCAGATGGCACTATAGCCAAGTGGTTACGGCGGTTGATTCGAATTTTATCGCACTATCAACTCCTCTTTGAGGGCGCAGGTTCAAATCCTGCTGGTGTCGCTTTTTGGCCTCAAACTGAGCAAACACGAAGATCAAGAGTTGCGTTTTTGAGGCTGGAAACGTTGATTTCAGGTATATGCACATCTTCTGATTATTTTCGAGATATCTATAAGTACGAGTCAGAGTACAAGATACGGGCAGATACGAGCACCCTGATGCGCATAGTTCAGATGTATTGCGCATATGCTTGTGCTAAGAGAGGATGAGACGGGGAAGGCTGCGCCCGCAGTCAACGTTATAGTGTACCGTCGTTGACATGTATGAAAAAGTCGCATGTAGATTGAGACCCCATGTCTAGCAATCGTATGGACTTCGCTGGACGCTTCGTCGAAGACGAGTCGCACAATAGATGAGTACACCATGGTGAGTACTAAGAGTCTGTTGTAGAAACAACAACAGATTGACCACTTGTATCTGATAAATCTCATGTCACGCCAATTAGGGTGTTTTATGGCACAATAATAGCGGCTGAATAGATTGTCTCAAGTCCAACTGTCTTGTTTATATCCTTAAGAGATCCAAGATTACACCAACGCCTCTCCTTCATCGAACAGGAATGTCCATAGCGCATCCGAATACTTGTAGTTGTGATGCACGATGGTGACTAGCCACCTCTCTTTGCGGATCTTATCCAGGAGACGTCTCTCTTCGGAGTCTGGGGCATAGTATGACGCCCAGCTGGCCCACATAGAAAAGGCTTCGTCCTGAGTCATGTTATCAGTAACCGAACACGATTTCATGTCGATATAACAGACCTTCCAGGCGAGGAATGACTCTTTCTCAATGATTGTCGACTGGGTGATTTCCTGTCCTGGGAAAACACCCCAAGTGACGGCATTACGACCGTCCTCGGCGACATTCGTTCGACATTCCCCCTGTGCCCGAGACATCAGCCTCCAAGATGTCTTCAAAACAGTTTGTGTAATTGCTCACCTCCAAGTTACCCGCGAAGTAGTCCACCCAACCCTGTCCATGCTTACTAACCTTCTTCTCGAGACGCTCCACATCTTCCTTTGTAATGAAGAACTCCACGAAGCACTTCTGGTAAACGTACCCGCCTTTCGGACCCCAGCCCACGATATCATCGGCCGAGTCCGCTCCGTCGACAGCAGGCTGTGAACCTACAGTCCACCAGCCTCTCTCCGTCAGCCTTTCAAGATGGCGAAGAATCATAGTGGATTCGGGTGAGAGCGGCTCCGGTGAGAAGGGCGTGGTCGTTATCTTAGAGTGCAGGTACTTTAGGAAGACACGACTGATATCCTCCTCTGACTTTGGATGTCCCCATTGGGACAAGGCTTGGCTCCGCTACAATACAGTCGTTAGGACACTGACCATGATCACTAGGCCACTATTGAGATAAACGTACGGTGATGCTAGAGGTACCCCATGGGTTAGGGTCGCCATACGCCGGACTCTTGAAGTCGCCGAAGCGGCCGTTAGGGAAGTCATCCCAGCTCGCAGCGTTTGTAAGCTCTCCTTTGCCCACTTCCGTCGTTTTCGTGGGTCCTGCGAGGCCCGCCGCCAGTTGGCTACTAGCGGTATTCGCCGCGTGTTGGGGAGTGACCACGAACTGCAGATCGGGGTGGCTAGTTGGCGTTGCGCTTCCCGAAACATCCTAGCGGTGGGCACCGAGATAAGTGACTCATCAGTTCGAAAGCGTGAAAGATAGGACTGACTGCGATCAGTTTGTTGACGATCTTATTCGAACCGCCCCAGCCGAGTTCTTCTATAACGCGCAGTACGCTTTTTTCAAGGTTCAACGTGCAGAGGTGTACCCCTGGAACCTTGGCCTCAGTGGTCAACCTCTTGATCATCTGAACGGCCAGATTAACGCCATAGTCCTTGACCTTCTGGTCGTCATGCTTCGTAGAATGGTCAGGATTAGTTTTGTAGTAAGACTTTCGCAGAGACACCACGCACGCGAATTCGTACTAGGTCTTCCATGATCTTCGGAGGAACCTTTGTTCCACACAATTTTGTGAGTCGCAAGAACGAGGCATATGTCTGTATGGGCATGATGCCCGGAATAATGGGCACCGTAATCCCTGACGCGTATGATTTAGCCTGCATAATGGCTATTGGGTAGTGCTCACCTTTCGCCCGTACTTTCTTCTCCCACCTCAAGAACCCGTCGACGTCGTAGAACAACTGCGTGATAATGTAGTCCGCGCCGGCATCGACCTTCGCTTTCAGATAGTCAATTTCCCCATCCTCATCTGTCTCACTTTGTGGATGACCATCGGGATACGCTAGACATCAACTCTTCTCAGTCATAGCCGCAGAAATAGATATAAAGATGTGACCTGCCACAGCGACGGTGGAATCCGCGAGTTCGGGTAAGGAGCGGATATAGGACACTAGGTCCACTCCGTGCTGGAACCTAGGATCCGTAGGGATCCATGTTTCTTCTCCTCTCGGGGGGTCTGTACGATATTAAGCACCGCACACTTGATACAAAGAGCAGTGCTTACCGCCGCGTAAAGCTAGTAAGCTGTGGATGCCCCGCGCTTTCGCTTCCTACGCGGCGTGAGAATGGCAGATGAAGGAAAGACTTGACGCTACTCACCTTCAAGGCGGCATCTATAGAACCCTTCATCATGTTCGTGCACGTCAAATGCATGACCGTCTCGATGCCATACTCCTGCTGCGTCAATCCCGCGAGCTCAAGGCTGCGCTCTCTCGTGCTCCCACCGGCACCCCATGTGATACTCACAGCCAAGGGACCCAGTGATGCAAGGCGGAGAATACGGCTAACTAGGTTCTCAAAACCCTGCATGTCGTATTTGGGTTAGCAGTAGCATTGATTGAGAAAGAATGTTGTCCGGACCTGGTCAGTCTTCGGAGGGAAGAACTCGAGCGTGAAAAACGGCCTGTCGCCTGAGTATTGCGCGATCTTGTCTGCAAGCCTCATCCTGGACGAACTAACCAATGCAGCGAAGCCTCTACGTACTAGAGTTGATGGTGGTCGTCGAAGATTTGATTGTCAGGACTGATGGGACGGGTCCCTCCAAGGCCGGCACGCGAGTTATATCAAGTCATTTCCTTCGGCGTCTGAGAACATATCCGCGGAGACCTGGCGAGGTGCGGCCCACCGCTCGCTATGCCCATCGCACACCCTAATCCGAAAGCAAATTGAACATTCCAAAATCCTGTGTGATATCGAGTACAACCCAGTGTGATGTAAATGGAAATAATTAATTAAATTCTCCCCCCTGCACCCCTTCCACGCCCCTTAAGGTTCAGGTTAGCACTTGTGCCGTAGATCTGAGCCAATAAGCCCAGTACACCGCCGTCCTCCAGTACCTCATCCTCCTCCTGCTGGGATTGGGAAACCGGGGGACCTTTCGGCCTTCCGTCGACGTACGACTCTCCTAGTGGGCTACTCACCCCGCCATCATCCATCAAATCCTCCTCTGGTATAGTGCTTGTCTGCATGTTCGGCCCTGCAGAAGCTGGCGGAGGAGACAGCGTATTGCTGCCGTTCGAGTCTCCCAATACAGCGGTTTGCGCGAGTCCAAGATTGGCGCTGCTCTGGAATATCGATGAAGGGGACACAGGGACGCCCAGCCGGCTCTGCGTGAGCATGCTTCCACGGCGCCGTGCCATTTGACTCTGCCGCATCGTCCCCGCATACTCAGAGCCCCTGTCGCTGCCATCTCCCTTGCGCTCTGTGCGAAGGAAAGTCGACTCCATTCCAGGTGAGATTTCCGTGCTTTGGCGAAGGTGTGTCCGCCGACCCAGACCGGCTGTCGTAAGATCCTGCATACGGCTGAGGTATAATGAACCTGATGGATCTGTCGGCTGCCACTCTGGATGTGCGGCCTTGGTAACAATACGCTATTAGTAATCGCAAGTCAAAATAGTATGGACATACCTTAAAGTTGAGGAAACTCTTCTCCATCTTGCCCTCCTTAGACATCATGTGCTCGTCATTGACGGTTGTAGGTGCTCCAAACTGCGGATCCGGTCAGCGAACACTCTTAGAATGGAGATGTAGTATGTACCTTGATGTTTCCATGTCGTCGGAAGTCGAAGACAGCAAAGCTGCACACATATCCAAGGCCATCAACGTGTACAGTGAACTCCCGGAAGAAGTCAATGATGGCTGGCGCGCATTGCGGCAGCGAGATCCACAACACTAGCGGCGTGAGCAAAACCGAAAGTAGCTCCTGACCGTAGATGACGACCTTCATGGCAAATAGCTCTCCAAACTGCGCATGAACCTACGTAGCGATAAATCAGTAAATAGGCCGAGAGAGGTGTGGCGATTCATCCTTGCCTTCTTAGAATGCAACTCATCCTTCCACTCATCCGGCATGTAATGGGTGTATTGGATCACCTGCGTCATCAGGGCTTCCGGGTCGAAAACCCCATGTTCTTCTGGTAGCATGCCTCTCGCCACAACAACGATCGACGAGAACACCGTCAGATAGAACAATACCGTCCGATGAGGAGTCACCTCGAAGTGCACTATGAGGTCAGGATCCACGACTGAGGCCAAGAGAAGTACAGCCGCAAATGATCCCGCAATGAACGCGATAAAGCTTTATGACATTCAATAGTTTAACAATCAATATTTCACCCACGCGGAAGGGGGGGGGTACGCACCGAGCGATGAGTGTCACTTTCTCGTTGGGAAATTGTCCGATATACATGCTCGCAGAGGGATATGATTCGTTGAGCCGTCGTGTGAAGTTGTGAGGAAGCTCATTGAATTCACGGAACTTCCACTGAGCAAAGAGCGTATATCGGCGACCGCCTATGTTTGACGGGTTCTTGTGGTATTCCTAGGGGGGTCATATTTCAGTACATCTTGTCTGCATAGTCGCATTGTTCACAGAAGACTGACCTCGAAATAGCGGAAGAAAGAGTACATAAGGAGATAGAGCACAATAAACGGGGCGAAAATAGCGTTCAATATTCCCATGAATATAAAACGTCGTTTCAGCCTACCCACATGTGAGTAAAGTACGATGCAATACCTAGCATTATGAACGTACCCGTCTATCAACGCTGCTCTATTCTTGCTCTTCAGGAAGACCTTCCTGACCCTCCCATGGGAATCGAAGAGATACTCCATGAGACAAAAGCGTAGATTCCACTCTAACGCCCTCGTCAATACCCGACCCTTACCCGACTCATAGCCAACAATGCGTCTCAGAAGGTTTGGCACCGGAACGCGCAGATCAAGGAGTTCCTTGTTGAATAATGCGATGAGATAGTTTTCTTGCCGCATTATGCGGTTTGCAACGTCATGCGCATCCAATTTGGCTGTTGCTGCATGGCCGTCGTTAACAGGCATGTTCGACGACAAAGCTGTCAAAGGGTTCTCTTCTCGTATAGCCCCAATACGGCGAACAACCTCGGGCCACGAGATGGTCTGAATGTCTGCCTGGGCGAATATTCAGTTCGGGTTTGGTAATGACGTAACGAGGACACTCACATCAGGTATGTGGAGCAAATACGTGTAAAAGCGGTACATATCTACCAGCCTTACAACACTCATGACATATGCCACAAGCTGCCACAGAAAGAAGGTGGCAAACAAGCCGAAGAACAATGATGTGAATCCGGAAAACCTATAGTCACACAGTGGTCATGTCAGCAAGACACCAGCTGTATGTCACTGAAGTACGTACTTAGATACACACCGCGAGACGACAACGTCGGATAGTCGTGTTGCATGATCTGGGCGTATACGCGAATAATCGATACAGCCCAGCAGAAACGTAGAGAATCCGATGACAAAGCCAACAGTGCTGCAGGATAGTCAACATCACGATGAGCCACCACAGAGAATGTGATTATACCAACAGAAGGTTAAGTCCGCGGGAAAGTGCAATGCTGTAGATGCCTTTGCCTTCGTAGTAGTAGTACGCCTCTTGAAGAAATGCGTCCAGGTTATATACATTCACCCAGTTCCAAAGAGCGCGTTCATATTCGTCCAGGCCACGCATCTGCTTCGGCCTTTGTTCAGTCTCAAGTGGCGCTGATGAGGTCTCATCTTCGAGCTCAGAGGGTCTTGGAGGAAATGATGATCCAGGTAATGGTGGCGGCTCTTTCGACGCAAAATATAGAAGCTGTTGTTGTTGCATCGCTCTTTCTTTGCCTTTGCCCGAAGGTGCACGGGGGGTGACGGAGGCCCGAGAGGATCGTCTTGGAGTAGGCGCGGCGGTTTCAATCATGAAGTCCTCGGGCACCTCATCGTCTGAGGAGTCGTTCGCGTGCTTTTGGTCATCATGTTTAATGTTTGGCCTGAGCACGTTCATCTCCGAAGCGTCTGCGCCCCAAGACACACGACGCTTCCCTTTCGCATTGCGACTGCGGGTCCTCAGGCCTGCCTCGAGGTCGCCATCCGCGTGGTTATCGTTATCTTCCTCCTCTTCCTCTTCTAGCACAGACTGGTTGGCCTGAATATATCCCTGGTACGTACGGCCCATCATGGGATTGAGCATGTTGAGAAATGTACGAGAACTGCCAGCTCCAGGAAAGACAGAATGGGACGCGTGTAGCGAGCGGGAGGCGGACATTGGTCGTGAGGAAGAGTTAGTCGGCGACTTGGGAATCATCGTGACATTTATATAGTCTGCTGACTGCACTGCTAAGAAGGCTGAAGCCCAGCCAGGTAGTCGAGGAGAGTGTTGGAAGGAGCCCGTCCTGGCAATTGCTCGGTTGGTTGAGGATACGGACACTCCTTAATCAGGCAGGAGGGTCACATCACGTGACAGCGCTCTTAATGAGCGTCGGCGACGCGTCGCGAATCGGTGTCTCTTCGTCCAAGTCCGAGAGGATGTGGACTAATCGACCCCTGCCGCAGAGCCCGAAGGCAAATTAGCAGGCAGTCGTGGGGGTATAAGGCATCGATTACAGTGGGAAACTTAATTTACTCCCACTACTGCTCTACACCTTAGTTTCCTGCCGGTGAACACGAGTTGAACATCTATTAGTACGACAAGTAGCAACCAAGTCGACTGTCTAGGTGGACCGAACCGCACGCAACAAGGGCGCCGCTGTGAAATCTTGTGTTCCGGATATGCCCAGCCTCGTCTATGGAGGTACTGCTTTCTTCCGACATGGCGCGCCCTGTTATGTCACTGCGCCTCACGAGACAAGCTGTGCTAACACCTCGGACAGCTCGAAGGTCATGAAACAACGCTTATGTCGTACATAGACTCTACCATTGTAGGGCCATCATTACTTGTCCTTTTGACTGCACGCAGACATTTTATCGCAAACAACGTGTGAATCGCGGTACGGTCATAGGTCAAGTTGGTTGTTGGTGGCGGTGTGTCTTGATGGCTGCGATGGGCGGCCCAGCGCCGAGAATAGGAAATAGGCGCTCGAAGTATGCTTCAAATCACGGCCACGCTCAACAGCCGCCTTTGCATGAGATCCCCGTGCCTGCCAGTAAACTCACGCCCTGACCCGCTTTTCTTCCAACCGTATACCCCCTCCTGGTCATGTCACAGGCTAAGCTGTACGTTGTACACCATATTGCATCCGAAACAACGCTGAACATGCTGTAGAACATTACGACCACCACCTAACGTCGATTTCATACAGGGCAAGTGGCCTTCGACTTTGCATCACCGTTTGATCTTGTATTAACATCCAAATCATAGGCTATCCAGGTATACCTCCTGGTGCTCCAGACCGCCCCCAAGCAGCGGTCAAGGGTGTACGTGCAGCACTTCTGACCACGAGGTCGCCAAGCTGACATGAGTCGGTTGTCAGACAATCGAACTTCGCGTCCCGCAGCAAGGCATTAAGGCGAAATGGGTGCGCATAGAGCTGAGGAAAGTGGAGACACTACCTGGTGGAGGTCTGCAGAACACATTCTTTGATTTCGTCGGTCAGAGCCCAATAAACTTATGGCAATCGGGTGAGGACTACGATACCCTCACAACAGTGAGTCAGGCACCCGCCGCTCGGATTACCGACAAAGTCTCACTGCTGTTTCACCTTGCAGAAAGACTTTCCCCTTTTACATCCGTATCCCCGAATCGATACCCCCATCAATAAGTCTCGAGCGAATGGGTGAGTGCGCAGCACGCGGATTCAGTGGACTTTGTCTGACCATCTCTTAGCTGGTATCAAGTATGAACTCATTGCCACTGTCTGCGTCAAAGAGAAAAAGTGAGTACCATGCTGCATTTTGGATTCCCTGGCCTGACGACGAATTGCTAGGGGGTTCCTTCGTCGCGACAAGTCAAAGGTCATCAGTGCCTCCACGCTGATTATGATCGACAAGCATGAACTGCACACTACCTGGCCTGTCTACCACCAGCCAGATTCACGCGACCTGTCACAGGATGGAATGACCCTTACAGTCGAGCGAACGCACACGTGCTATGGACCGGGCGACCGCATCACAGTCATGGCAATTATTAGATCAGAAAGTGTACACACCGTTATTCTGCGGGGATTCGAGTTCACACTCAAGGAGACCGTCGTGTTCCGAGCTGGAACAAATACTTCAGGGAAGAAGGGGGCACCTCAAGTCAAAGTTGGGACGATTGGGGAGCAGAAGGTACCCGTGAACGCAACTATCTATGGTGGCGGAATACACAGAGCCGAGCTAGGGGTAGCAGTCCCATCCAGTCATACTTCGACGACACTGAATTCAGCTCGACACATTGACATCACGTACGTCTTGACAGTGAAAGCCCTGCTGGCAACAGGCAATCCTATCGTTATGGATCTGCCAGTTATGATTTCGAATTGGCCTAGGTGCGTAAGATCAATTATACTCCTCGATTCCGGCCGCTGAAGCTGCGTGTGGTAGGTCCGTTTCAGTAGAGGCTGTGAAGTAAGTGGCATTTGATCGAAATAAGTATGTTCAGATCCCAACTCATCGATCCTGTAGACGCATCGGCCTAGCATCAAACGTTGCATCCCATCTCGGCCCAAATGCCACCACCCCAATCATTCCGCCCGGACAGCCAATAACAGGTCCAAATCCGGCCCCTCCAGCAGGAAGCAAGGCCGCAATGATCCTTGCAGCCCAGCAACGATCAAGCCATCCATACCTCAATCCAACTCCCCTCCCACCTCCCACTACAATTACCGACTCGTCGTCAGAACCAGCCACGGAATCTTCGCGCCAAATGGCCAACTTCAATACTGCGCCTTCAACAAACGGCTATTCAGCTAAGCTAGCTGATGAATTTGGCTACAGCAGGGTGCGCGGGACGAGCATTGATAAGTACACTTCCGGAACTCCACAAGTCCAGACGATTGGTGTCGCACCATCGGCACTGGCTCGTCCAGTGACTGCAGACAGTACGAACGCCAGACCAAGGTCCGCGGCAGGTAGGCAGGGCACAGGAGCTAGGACTCTGAGTGTTGTGAATTACGCGGATGATATGCCCGAAGAAGTTGCTGCACAGAATGCGGCGAAGGCGAAAGCTGCCGCCGCTGCACGGCATCAACGCAATGCCTCGCTCACTTCGAGAACGGCCAGCACTTCCGGTGCGACTCCGAGGAACGGGTGGGCATCCGCGGAAGACGAGAAGAAGATGCTGTATGAGAGGGCGAAGGCACAGGTCCAAAGAGTACAGGAAGGTGCGACTGCACCACAGAGTCCTCCCATTGTGAGTGTGCCAAGATCTGGAATCAGCTCATGCTGACTGTCTATGTAGCTCTCACCAACGCCCATCCGAGATGCTGGCCCTATCTTGACCGCAGACGGCAGCTTCCCCACGCGTACTTCGACGTCAAAGTCTGCATGGCCAAGTGCTGAAGAGGAGAAGACTCGCCTATTTAATGAAGCACGTGCCAGAGCCGAACAAACGCAAGGACTGGATCGAACGAGCGACACGGCATCCCCACCCGCAGAGATGTCTTCCGGTGCCGCTTTGTATGCACAGGCAATGGCTTCCGTGAGCCGCAATTCCAAT
>JANHOG010000844.1:0-11378 GCA_027627325.1 Phlebia brevispora
GCGAGAGGTGGGCAACGTGGTCAAACGAGCGCGATGAGGGTATGGGTATGCAAGGTATTCGGTGGTATGATATGAAGCGATGATGGACATGTCACTACAGTAATATGAAGTCAGATCATTAGAAGCACAGCTCAGGGACGCTTACGTAGTATTCAATCTCGAGCTGCATTTTTGGACAATGAGTTCAATGACGTTCAAAACGCTCGAAATAGAGATATGACGTACAAACATGAAGGCGACGTCCCGCGGCCAAAGTATGTTCAAGCCTGCAGGGTTGTAGAGCTGCGTGTTGAGCTCGTTTATCACCTGATGCAGTCGGCGCATCTCCTGTAACATCTCTGATTTAAAGCAACATTCCAGAAGCATGGAATATGCATAATCACCTTTTCATAGTGCGAAGGCATGACAAATCTGGAGAGCTGTAGCGTGAAGAAGGATAACGCATTATCGACTAGCGAGTGCTTGAGACTATGCGCCTCGATGAGGCGCTCGTTGATGGCGTTTATTGTCTCGAGAAATTGTGTGGGCGTGATCTGCCGTAACAGTTAGTCGTATTAGGTGAGCAAAGCACATAGGCTTACTCGTCCTTCCAGTTCTAAGGGGTATGATGCTGCAAACTGGACGGTTTCGCCTCCCGAGTAATCTCGTTCTATACGGATGATTTCTCGGGGGTGATGCACACCTATATATCCTATGGGATCGGTCCCATACGCTGCGTCTATTGGCGGAGGGCCAAAGTAATACGCCGAATGTGGGATGAGCGGTCTCGACGTCCTGAAGAACGTATCAATTGACTGTAACCATCCGTCGTGCAGAGACGTACAGAGAGTTTTGTGTATGGTCCTTTACCTGGGAAGGTAAAGTAACACTGACTTCGGGAGGTTGTATAACCTCCCACGGCGGCGGCGACGGTGGCGGATGCACGTCTAACCTCAACGGATGGTCTGCGGCTTCACGTAGTCTCTTTTGCGTTGTCAACTTCTCATCGGAGCCCATAAACGGGCCTCCGGTGCGGGCGGAGGGTCCAACAGGCGTCGCTGGTGTCGCCTCTGATGAGTAGCCCAGGTCGTATGGATCATACTCCTCGTCCATAGGACCATCGAGATCGCCCACTTCGTCGTCGTCCTCGTCGCCTTTGTGCATCGATGCCCGCCACTCTGTGATATCCTCCTCACGCATTCGGGGCGGTGCACTGCTCACGCCCTGCTGTTCTGCGAAGCTACTGGAGGCTGCATGGAGATCCTCATCAGCCCCCGATTCGTCTCGTGGATCGGCAACAGTAAGCGGTGGGCTGGGCGGAAGTACGTCTGGAGGCGCGCACTTGAGACCCAGCATCGACATCTGAGTCGTCTGAGATTGGTCACTCCCACCCTTCCCTTCTTGCCCTAAGCTACCATCGTATATAAATGCTGCAGGCTTGTCTTGAAGATATTCGTCTGGCATGTCCGATAGGGACCTACGAGATGGGTGGTCGAGAAGAAGAGATGGTTTAGTCGCGGGAGGATAAGTACTCTCTTCGGAAAGCTGCGCACGCGAGGAAATCGCGGAGTTTATTGTGCTGCGAGGTGTGAGCGGTGTTGGAGGGTTTTCAGGAAAGGGTTTGATGTCGGCCTGTGTTGGTGGTAGAACGTGTAGGGAAGTGGAAGGAGTGGAAGTCATGGCTGTTGCATTGAGCAAGACCTACACTGAAAATGAGAGTGCGTGCAATAGGATATTGACTTGTATATATATGTTATGTTTTTCGCTGAGCCAGAAAAGCCCGTGCGTGAGTTTGACGCGTTCGCAGAGGGAAAATGCTGAAGCACAGGAGAAAAAAACATGGGAGTTGGCTTCAGAGTATGGTCTACGCTGTCGATCACCCGTCTAGCGCTGGAATGTTGCCACGTGCAGGCGTTTCTAGTCCTTCCACTATTTCCTGCCGACGACTTGCTCTCAGTCTGCTCCCATCTTATTGTTCTCTCGCATACAACAATGCTCATTTATACCGGCGGGCAATGCGGTGCTCGCGTTCATGTACAGAGCATCACAACAGCTGCGGTGCCGTTAGATCTACTGGATCTTGTCGAAGCATTGTCTTCCGCGCACCAACGAGGCAGGTTCATTGCCAGCTAGAAAGGAGTCCAGGCTACTATCTTCGCCTTATGGACTCTCAGGATGAAAGCATCGCGGCGAATTTATCTGATCCAACTCATTGAGTTTCATTTATACGGAAGAGGTCCGTTTGGTACGTGTTTTCGAGCCAGCCTAAGCTCAAGCTTACACGCTGTGCTACGCAGCCTCTATAGCATTTGCTGCGAAAATGGTGCTATCCCCACGTCGAACCATTCCCGAAACCTCACTATATTGGAGTGATGCATGAGGCTCGAGCTTGCATGCTGCTGTTTTCCCAGGATACATGAAGACCTGTGAAGATCCCGTGAGTCCAGGAAGCCGCGTTTTCCGCCTTCAACATCTCATTCGCGGGTACGGAAGCAGTTAGCTGATATCCGCTATGCGGATATTACCTCCTTATCTAGACCAGAGCGAGCCAGCGTTGCTCAGCACGTCAACCTCGGAGGTATCGCGGTGTGGTGGGCAAGTAGCTATCATCTTCTATTCTTGAACGCCGTTGACAGTTGTGTCTTCATAAGACCCCATAAGAGTACTCAATCTGCATTTTCTCGTACCTGTTTTCTTTCATATGCCTGGATGCTGCCAAGAACTACTATATACTATCGGCACAGTTTCCTGCCACCATGGTTCGTCATCTGTGTATCGGGTCTTGACAAGGCGGCGGGAAAAATAGCCCATGCAAGGCCGTTGTTCATCGGAAGACGAGCATGTACACTGTGGTTTTGATTAACTGCAGTGGGTTTTCATTCTGGTTAGGCGTCATCGCACCAAATTGTTGTTGACTTCCTCCTAGTATGCTGGAACCGCTCTCCGTCGAAATCGACGCGCCAATCTCTGCATCCATGGTCATATGGCTTGTTCGAATTTGACTTTGCAGTCAAAATGATTGTAGAGAGTTCAGAGGGTACTGATACTGCCTACGTTCCAAAGGGTAGGCGCATATACATGCTTGAGCAATCATAGGTGAGTGGGACCTAGACTCGTACCTTACGTGAATCTGATGGGAACGAGCAGTATTTAGTGAAGTATCGGTCATGGCTTGGAGCTTGTGCAGGCTCTATCGTACAACCGTATTGCACATCTGGCGCCTGTGATGTGTCTATCAGTGCAGTGTCAACCTTACAATGCCACTTCCAATCCAAACGCGAGATTACGACTAAATGGCGGTTCTGCATCGTGCAGCCGAGGTCAGCTGCACACTTTGGCTTCCTGCTATAAAATTTGCGGGACGCACAGCGGCGGCACTAACCACGCAATCCTGGCACATCTCAGCTTTCCTGGGCCGCCGGACCTATTAGAATATCCGGTTCCTTGTATTATTATCCCTCCGGAAAATCGACGGACGTGCAATGCGCGATGCGCAGGTGATCGAAATGCGGGGTAGTGTGGGGAAATAAACGTCGAACAAGGTGCGGGATTCCTCGCTTCTATCAGCCCAGGGACAGTGCGACCCCGCATGGCCWTACGAGTCACGGAGCGCTGTACACACCGAGTGGCCTCCAATCCCCTGGCCGCCTTTGTGCAGTATAAAATCCCGCCTCATGCGTCTGGACGCGCCTGAGGTTGCACCGTCCTATCACCCACCACCACACCAATCGTTTTCCCGGCTAACTCATTCACCCCCAGTACTACTCTATTTTTCTAGTATCTTCGCCATGTCTGCAGAGAAAGATTCCAACGCAGGCAGCATAAGCATCGAGGAGATGAAGGTCGATCTCGAAGCTGTCGATGTCGTGTATGCAAGCAGCGTCGGGAGCGCGGAAAGGCCCCCTATGCAGCTCACCCCAGAAGAGGAAAGGAGAATCTACAGGAAGATCGACTTGAGGCTCTTGCCCATCTTGACGATCATGTATCTTGCATCTTATCTAGACCGAGGTCCGTTCTCAATACGTCTTTCGTCGCGTCTCCTACTCACAGCGGCCATATAGGCAATATCGGTATGTGTACACCCATGTTTGGTTCCATGTGGACGCGATCTGAGGATATGTAGGAAACGCGAAGCTTCAAGGATTGACTGATCAATTACATCTCGACGGAAACAAGTACAATATTGCCTTGGTGAGTTTGGTTACTCTTGACGCAATGAACATACCACTGAGTTATGGAATGGTTTATATAGACAATGTATTTCATTGTATGTAACACAGTTGTAGCTGCGTTTTCTGAAGCTTAAAATCTCCTTTAGCCGTATTGCATCTTCGAATGCCCGGCCAAGTGCGCATTAGACTTTCGATGTTGGATTCGCTGCTGACACATCGTCACACAGTTTGGTGCTCAAGAAGTTCAGGCCGTCAAGGTGAGTTTCTGATTCTAGAATCACGGCCACCTTGTACTAACTGAAGTGCATTAGATGGCTTCCAGGCATCACCGTAAGAGGAGTAAATCTTTTTTCTATGACATTACTGACAATTCCTTCAGATTGTCTGGGGAATCATTGTGTACGTTTCCATTCTGTTGCATACTATGGGACTTCCGTCACTCACTCTACGTCCTCAGGACACTGATGGGTCTTGATAAGACATACCCTCAACTGGTCGGCACACGAGTTGCTCTTGGAATCGCAGAAGCAGGGCTCTTCCCTGGGGTAGTCTACTAGTAAGTCCCATCAAACCGTGCCACCCGCGCCACGCGTACTCAACGTGCACGGCAGCTTGACAATGTGGTACCCCCGTCACATGCTGCAGAAGCGGATCGGGATCTTCTATGGCGGTGCAACGATTGCAGGTCAGTGACATCTCGCCACGGAGTTCATAACGCGAATCTCACACTATGTTTCGGGGCTGCGTTGCAGGAGCGTTCTCTGGTCTTCTTGCGTTCGGAATCTCGTATTTGTCTGGTACTGCGGGTTTGTTGGGCTGGTCTTGGATTTTTGTATGTATTCTTTTATTACGTCAGGAACGAAGATGCTAAACTTCTGTAGATCATTGAGGGCATGGCAACCGTCTGCATAGGTATCATCGCATTGTTCGGTACGTCGCCTCTGATTTGGTGTGCCCGAGGATTCGCTGACTATACGTCTAGTCTTGGTGGACTTCCCGCAGACGGCGAAGTTCCTTACTCCAGAAGAACGTGACTATGTCGTATGGAAGAAGAGTAGGTGACATTTCTTGCTTTCGGGGATCATAATCTGATATCGTGGCAGGATACGATAGCTCTTCAGCTGGAGAGGACGAAGCTTTCGCGTGGCGCTACGTTTGGGCTGCCTTCACCGATTGGCAGGTATGTGATATAGATGTCCTTGTCCTAACCCTGCCTACTGACGGCGTCGTAGATCTGGCTGCACCTCTTCATTTACATGTCTATTGTCGCACCTCGTGAGTCCGAACCCCGCCTTTCCAGTCTCTGCATGCTGACTGTTCTATGTAGTCTATGGAATCTCTCTCTTCTTGCCGTAAGTTTCTCTCATCTCATTGGTCTTCCTTCGCTCACGAGCTGTGTTGTCGACTAGATCTATTATCCACGGGTAAGGGCACATATGGTTTGGGATAATAGTCGGCATTTAACATAGTCACAGATTCGGCTACAACGACACCGTCAGCCAGCTCCTCACTGTCCCGCCATACGTCGCTGCCTGTGAGCATTCATTTCTTGGCCTGTCGAATGTAGCTCACACATTTACTTGGTAGTCATTGTCCTCATTGTCTTCGCCGTTTGGTCGGACCGTATTAGGAAGCGGTCCCCATTCGTCCTTGCAGGGCTCACCATGAACCTGATCGGCTTCGCTATCAACATCTCCAATGCCAGCATGGGTGCCAAATACTTCGGCACTTACATGTGCATCGCGGGCTCGTACTCTGCGTTCCCTGGTCTCGTGTCTTGGTGCGTTCACATACCGGTCGGATGATTTGCGGACATTGACGTTGGCTCGACAGGCTGGGAAACAATTTGGCTGGTTCGTACAAGCGTGGAGTCGGTATGGCGCTGCACATAGGTATCGGAAATTTTGCAGGAGGTGAGCACCAGCTTTGTACATTGTCATGGCGAATTGCTTAGGATCTTTCAGCTATTGCTTCGAACATCTACCGCTCACAAGACGCGCCCCGCTATGTCCTTGGACGTGGGTACTGCCATATATCCTTCTTAGTTGGAGTACTAACGATTTTACAGATGCGATCGAACTCATGTTCGTTGGCATCGGCTTCATCACACTCCCTATCGCCGTCGTCTTGTATACCAAGATCAACGCGAGGCGAGACCAGGTACAGAAGGACATGGAGGAGAAAGGCATCAGGCTTTCGCCGGAGGAGATCCGCGAGCTTGGTGACCGCGCTCCCGACTTCAGATACATCATCTAATGTGGCCGGGTTCCACCGCCACTCAGAGCTGTAGCCCTAGTTACACCACACATTTCTTTTTTTCACTCTTGTTTGTATTCTACTGGGTTCCATGTACATATACCGCAGCCAAAGATGTTGTCACAATTGAGATTTTGGGTAACAGGGGTCTTTTTTTTGAAATGTATTCGACCTTATTCGACACCACGTCGAATGGCTCCGGACGCGTGCTAGAAGCGCTTGGTGACTGACTGCAAATCCTTCCTTCTGACTATCACCATCACTCTACTGACACAATGGACGTCCGGTCTGCTTCAGAGCTTTGTGCTTCACTCAACGATTCTTCTGATGATGGACATGAGATAATTAGCATGAGAGCCTGAATGCGAGACCATAGGTCTGGGTGTTGTCAATTGCCGACGAGCACGAGGATCGTCCGAACCACGGAAAGTGACAAGTGATAGATACAATTTTGACTTCGTATTTTCAGGTGAGACCCGAGGTGGTGTTATGTTCAATTTCTCCTCAACCTCCCGAAAGTAGCGTCGACACTCAACCCATTATATCTGAATATAATAGTACTCGCTTTATACGCTCATGGAGAATGCTAGGTAAGTCATCGCCTTTTTGTGCCTCCTCATATGATGGACGATCCTCCAGTATTTGCGAGGCGGCAAGCCACCCGACATCGACTCCCAGTCTCCCAAGTTCGGATGTAAAGGCGGCTCAGACAGCGCATGAATCTTCGGCCATGCAGATGAGTGGACGGGGGGAGCCCTCAGACGTCAGATCCTTGCCCAACAACATACTAGCTCGGGTTTTCTTCTTGCTCATGATGCTTACCATCGAGGAGCATTACCCGGAAGATCCGTCGTTATGCTATGACTGGCTTACAGTCACTGCTGTATGTCGTCGCTGGAACACCGTGGCCATGCAGACTCCCAACCTTTGGTCGAGGATCTTCATACCTACCAACGAGGCCTTCCTTGAACTCCTCCTTGAACGTTCAGGCGATGCGCTCCTGTACGTTTCGTACGACGACAATGACTTCGAGGACGTATTGGCCTGTCTGGACACGTTGGAGCTGGTGCTAAATGAACATTCGCATCGTATCCGGGATCTCTTCCTCAGCATTGACCCTGAAGCGTACGAAGAGATCCAGGGCGAGCTCCACCATCCAATGTCTCACCTTCGAACCTGGCACATGTGTACGAACACTGATGGAGAGTTCCCGGAGGCGTACCTCGATCATGGAAACATGCCTGCCCTGCAGGTGTTCCGAAACGCCGGTCACTATACCGTCCCATGGAACAGCCTATCATCTATGTCTACGCTGCGGGTCTTGGACCTTGCGTATGACAGTCGTGATGAGACCGTCACGCTGTCCACAATCCTGAATATCTTGAACGGTATGCCCCTCCTCCAGAGGCTTCGCTTGGTAGATCTCATCACGTCTGTCGATACCGAGCCACGTCCAATCATGATGTATCATCTGGAGGATTGCGAAATCGTGTCCACTCCTACGTTCTGCGCTACTCTTCTTCAATATCTCCGCACACCGTCGGAAATGAGACTACTTATCCGGTACACCACAGTGGAGACCGCGGACTCCGACTACGCACTGTTGCTGTCACCGATCCTCACCAAACTTTCTGGTGCCACGACTCTTTCTCCTCCGTCTCCCCTCACGAGTTTTGGGGTATCCATCACAGAGGCAGGGGAATTCTGTGGCTGGCGTACACCCATCGGGTTCGAAGATCCCTCCAGCAGTGGATTTGTAGACGTGTGCGCCTTCCGTCTACAGATACCGTCTTGCCCAAAGCAACTGGCAGAGTTTATCAAACCCCTTCCCCTGCAGGACGTCCAAGTGCTCCGGATGTACATACCCTCGGATTTCCCCGACGATTCGTCACAGCTTGAGATCGCCGACCTCGCATTGCTCAGCACCTGCATGCCCAACGTTAACACGTTGGTATGCAGCGGCGGGACATCGCAGATATACAGCATGTGTCTCTGCAAATCACACGGTACCATCCCAGGGAACGGACTTGCCTGGCCTTCCTTAGCGACCCTTGTAATGCAAAATGTAAGCTTCAGTTTTCGACATGGTCACAAGTACGACTCGGACAAAATTGAAGAGTTACGCAAAGGGCTACAAGACCGACAATCCCGCGGATGTGCGCCGCTAGATCGTCTTTATATCCGGAGAAGCGTCATCAAAGAATCAGATTTGGACATGCTCACCGATTGTGCAAAGGCAGTCATCGAGGAGCGTAATACGCACCCACCGTCATCTCGCTAGAGGTCGGAAGCATGGCAATTATATGAACGATTCGAAGGCAAGTCTCTGAATCCCAGATGTCTGGTTCTCTGTAGTTGCTGATCGTGGTCCTGCGGTTTTCTACAGATGCTGGACCTATTTTTAAGAGGTCATTCCAAATGCTCTCCGTTGCTCGAATCCGACTACGCGGTTTTCATGTCCTTATCTCGCATGATGTACGCGCATGCCGCCGTGACGAAGTTTACTGCTCAGCTCCGAGTCCAAACATTTTTTCCAGTGTGCGCGTACTCTGCCACATATCGGACTTTTGTGTTCACGTTATATTGGCGCATCGTTTGTGCTTGCGATATCTCTACATCACTGTACAGGTTTAAACCGGTCGAGGCCGTATTGAACTCGCGATCGTGGGCTCCTCGTCTTCAATCGTTTCCTCAGTTGTGATCAGTGCGTCGAAAACCTCGACATGGGCACGCATACATGGCTGGATTATGGTCACCACACGGTTGAATACGATCTCGGAAATGTCGCTGCAGCAGGTGATTAGGCTTGCCGTCGTGAACACTGCGTTTGGTACCGCTCTTACTACTTACAGCATGCGCCATCATTGATTTTACGGCCAAGATGCCTTAAAACTTCGCACCCCCCGAGCGGTCAGCGGCAGGTGCCCCTCTATTCCGATCCCTTCGACGGCCCCTTAGTGCGCAGGGTTTTGTGTTGTACATCTTGATATTCCACCGAGGTTCATGGATAGCATTCAGTGAGCTTTCATGACTATTCTAACCTTCACGTCGCAGACTGAAGTCAAGGATGCAACGTGCCATGTTCAGGACCTCAGCTATGGACTCCAGCACAACCCCCGAGCACAAAGACACAGCCCAAGAATTCGTTCCCGGGGTCTCGGGATTTACGCGGACGGTGCGAAGGAATTCAGTCCCTTATATCGGACGTCTGCCGGATGAGATACTCGGAAAGATTTATCTCATCGTTATGGCACTGTCCATGTGCGGGTCCCATACTTCCTATCGCTATCAATATCTCTACCGCTGGATCTATATCACTCAAGTGTGCCGTCGTTGGTATAACGTCGCCACTCGCCTGTCTGCTCTATGGTCGCAGGTAGTCATCCCCAGCAATAACCAACTCATCACGTTGTTGCTGGAACGTTCGCGAGAGGCATCTCTCTGCATCACGTATGATGACGCCAATGTTCAACTCGACGAGGAAACCGTGGAGATACTTCATTCTACCCTCGCGAGGCACCTCCACCACATTCGAAAACTCTCCCTCTCCATCGCGCCGGAGGCGTATGAGACGGTTCGTGACACATTTTCTCAACCCGCACCGAAGCTCGAAACCCTCCAAATATGCACCCGTGCGAAGGAGCGTCCCCTTCCCCAAGTTTACCTGGACCATGAGATGATGCCTTCACTGAAAGTGTTCCGGAGCTCTAGCGGGTTCAGGGTTTCGTGGGAGCAGCTTTCGCGCATGACCACTCTCCAGGTATTGGACCTTAGTTGCGACTATGGGTCTGATGCAATCTTCATGCTATCCAGAGTACTCGACGCGCTCGCCGGAATGCCCCTCCTGCAGACACTGAGACTGCGCGGGTTCAAGGTCTTGCTCGACGGATCTGCACGGACCATTTCCTTAGACAACCTTGCAGAATGCAACCTCGCCTCTACTCCCGCCACTTGTTCGGCGTTGTTACAGCATATCCGTACCCCATCCGACTTGCAACTAACCATCATGTACGCCGCTATAAGGGAAGAAGATCTCTCGTCCCTCGCGATGCCGCTTTTGACCAAACTTACGGGCTCAACCACACTCGATTCGCCGGCACCGCTTACGGGAATTAGTGTATCCATCACTGGTCCAGACGCGGTGGCGCTGAATGCCTACCCGCGCAATCCTGATTCTTGGAAGATTCGTCTGCAAATACCATTTGGTGTACGATACCTAGACCATCTCTTCAAGGCACTCGCGCCGTCTCTGCAGTCGGTGCAAGAGCTTGACGTGTCCCTTCGCAATCTCGCCGAAGCTCCCGAAATCTTCAGCGTCGCCCACTTCGTGTGGCTTAGTAGCTTCATGCCGAATGTCACGACACTCAGATGCGCATATTGGTCCGTACCCAACTACGTCGCTGGCCTCTGCAACATGCACAGCACACCTCACGTTGAGCGCACGCGTTTCGCCTGGCCATCTTTGAAGACGCTCGTGCTTCAGTTTGTCCCGTTTAGTGTTGACGGGCGATTCTTCCACGGTGATTCGGGTTACGATGTTCAGTGCGTAACGCTTCTACGGGAAGGTTTGATGAAACGGCAATCATCCGGGTGTACCATGTTGAACTGTTTGGTCATTCGCATGTGTAGGCTTAAGGAATCCGATCTCAAAATGTTGGAGGACTGTTGCGGAGAAGTAGTTTGTGAGCATAACCATAAAATCTAGGTGATAGATGGACTGGGCATACTCTGATTCTTTTGGTGAGTTCTCGTCCTTAGCCTATCTGAGTCTCCTGTTGCTCATCATGCCATTGTATCATTCAGGCCGACAACAACTTAAAATGTGCAGAACTGCGAAGAATGCAAGCCGGCGCGAGTCAGTCCGTCCTCGGACAGAATGATCGGACCTTTATTACTTTTTTTTTTTGCGTTTGTACCCCACCTTCTTGACGTTCACTGGCAGGTCAAACACATAGATTCGAGTTCCAGCTT
>JANHOG010000845.1:0-11374 GCA_027627325.1 Phlebia brevispora
GGCCTTTGCCAATGCCTTTGAAGAATCCCTTTGCACCCTCGGTTTCAGCACCCTCGAGCGGTTTGACCTGCATAACGTCAATACTAGCCCATCTGCTATGCAATAAACAATACGAACCACTATACCCTCGATGCCGCTAGCAACACTGGTGGCTAATGCTTCTGCACCAGCAGTAACGCCATATCTGAAAGACTGTCAATATTACCGTTACATACGGCAAGACGCTGCTCACATAGCATGTCGAGGCCTATTGCGACGCTGGATCATCCTACGCCGCATTTGATACTCCGAGTCAAACGTAGCCGCCGAGAGTCCTGAAACAAATGCGATGTTTAGCATTCTGGCGTATTGAAAATGTTATTTATCGCACCCTTTCCAACGCTGCTGGTGAACTTGGTCACGCTATCAGACAGACCGAAGATGGTCTTCTTCACGAAACTAGCCGCACCCTATCACATGCAAACATTATTATGTGTGAAAATCGAGGCACGGAATTCACGCTGACCTTGGCAATACCGATACCTAGCTCCTGATTACCATGCATAACCACACCGTTGAACGGCTCATAGAAGATGTCTGCCACTCCAGAACTGACGTTGGTGAATAACCCAACCGGATTACCAATGAAATCAGCAGAGCCGAGGATCCTGTACAGTTGTCGCAAGACTTCTTGTCGGTAGTGATACATGATGCGCTGCTGTAGATCGGGCAGAGTTAATCGCATGTCCTTGATCGCGAGAGCATTCATCTCTAGCGGTGCAGCGTTGATGTTGCCCACAGCCATAGTAATGGCGTTGATGACTACAGCGAAAGGATTGCGAAGACTGAGTCTGTGAACAACGGTCAAGCTTAAATGAAGATAATATAGCTTTCTGACATACTGTTCTTCACTGCTGACCCTCTCCGTACGCATGAATGAGATGGCCAACTGAATGGGTTGCAGCTCTAGTACTTCAAAGTACAGGTTTTCACCCGTAGATGCGCTTTCAGGCTCTGGGATTTCATCCGGTTCTGATAACAAGATGCTACATGATGTCAGTCTTTTGTCGTCTTCCCGAGCAGCAGGAACAGACTTACTCTTCTTGAGCTTTATCCCAGGATGCACCTTTGAGTTTCGTCAAGTCATATAGCGCAAAAAGGAAGTCTTCGTCTGTCTGCACGGCGAGTGCTTGGAGTAGTATGGAGCAGTACTTCACGAAGGTAACTCCATGTTCTAAAGAATGAGTATGCGGTCAACATTTGACATGCGTAAGTTTGATCGTATGACTCACCTTGGTCTTTAAGCCAGTATATACATGCTTGCAGCGTTGGTAGAGAGGCGACAGTCGTGGAATCCTTTGGAATTGGAGTAGGCTGAATGACCACGGGGAAGACAGCGTCATGGAGTTGGTTGTCCATCTGAAGGTTACCGCAGGATAAATTGATCCCAGCAGCAACCGGATTGTTCATGTACTCGAATTTGAGGGCATTCAATGACAGGTACACTACTTCAATGGCCTTGCGATTGACGAGTGATAGACCAAACCCTTCCACGTCAAGGGTGAACACGAACGTGGGAGAGATTTCTTCCTCTACAGCCTCGAACGCTTCTTGGCTGCCGCTCATGCTATCTTGTTGGGCAAGAGACAGGGTACTGCGGCGCGCGGGCTTGTAAAGACTGATATCCGGATTGTAGTTAGTGATACGGATAACCTGCGTACTCGACTCCGCGCGAACATCAAGTGACACAGTCCGCGGACCGCCACGAGTCTGCATATTAAGTTATATAGTAGATGAGTTAGTCTGCGAAGAGGAGCAACAGTAGTACATACGGCAAATCTAAACGGCATCAAGTCACCAATTTCCATGACATCTATCGCTCGCCGATAATCGATATATCGTAGAACCAGCTTTTTGTCACGCGCTGCTGGATAGTCCCAAGCATAGTTCGCGATTGAATGGCTGGCCACGGTGTAAGTTGGAACGACTCTGTCAACGTCTGCACCGTCGGGATGATCGAAATCCTGGTGCATCTTCAGTAAGTCGTATAAACAGCGGCGGTACTATAATCCAACGCACAGTTTGATAGAAAGTGAATTTGCAGTCACTGTCATTCTCGATTCTGAACGGCCACGAGTTTTCGGCGCGCGAGATAACTATGAATATAGTTGAACCACCCAGCTTAACACCGGCTGCCATGAGATACACTTGATTGTCTATTGAGTTCTTGAGTCGGAAATTGACAGTGCCAATATCCTCCACATTGATGGGTGCAGACCTACAGAGTGTAATCAGCTAATTACAATTGACTGTGATTAGTAGAACTATACCAGTTTGCATTTAGCCCCGTGAAGGCCATAGTCAGTAATTTCTCGTCGCCCACACGCATGAAATGAAGAGGACAACGTTCGCCAGGGTCGAGAGATGCCTTGCCGCGTGGCGCAGCACTATGCTCACGGAAAGTGAGTGCATCCGGCGTGTTATTTCTCAGAATGAACCTCGGGGTCAGCGTTATGACCTTCGTGAGCTTATACTTCCCGAGACCTTCGGACCACGAGAGCCCAATATGAATCTCTTCGTTCCGTCGACTCTCAGCCGGAATTACAAGACGTGTATCAGCAGAAGGAGCTTCAAGTCCAACAGCCTGGGTGACTATTACATGTGAATTCCAGTATACGAACAGAATCAACGCACCTGAGACCACATAGAGTCGCCAACTTTGAAACTGAAGTCTCTTCCCAAGTCATTTGGATGAGACAACACTGCGAACGTTCAATAATATATGCACTCAAGCAGTTAAGTTGCTTACTGAAAGGTATAGAAAGCGACATTGTCTCTGCAGCAAGATCTCAATTTAGCAACTTTATACGGTAGTTGCAGGGAGGCCGACCTGGTCTGGTGTCACCCGCAATATCTTGAGAAGAACCTAACCGATTCGCTCGCCAAGGCCGTACCGAAAACGGTAACCCTGTCTTGTTGATGACAAGGTAGGGACAGTATATCTGTACTTTGAAAGCTCCGCCCGCGTCGGGATGACGGCTATCTGTCATTAAATATATGTTTATACTTTCGCGACAGTGGAAACTTACACGTAATTGAGCTTCAAATCCAGTTTCCTGTCTTTGGCGTCGCGCAATGTTATTTTCTTCTCGATGTCAAAGTCTGCACTGCCGTCGGTATTGATGATAGCAAAGTCGCTAGGTTTAAACACTACGAAATTGTACGTGAATACTGTGCTTAAGAGAAGCAAGATTAAAGATTACCTGTCTCTTGGACATTGATGTTCAGGAGGACCATATGACCAAGTTCAACCGAGTGCACCGGCATGACGCCTCCCTTGCGAAGGTAACTCTTCCAATTTTGGTCTGTGTCTTTGTCATAGATTCGATATTCAATATTGAATGGAAGTAGGTTCTCGAGTTCTATAGGAGCACGCAGCTTCAGTGAAACCTTTGGGTAGCGCCTAAGGAGACGATTAGTTGAACATGATTTCACTTGGCTTAAACACGCACTTTGTGTTCACATCGTTAACGTCGGTGTCAACCCACGCTTGGAACCTAAAGGCTGCCTCGTTCTGGTCTGTATGAGGACACCTAACCGTGAAACTTCGACGTGAAACGAGGTCCTCCCATCGAAGTGCTGGAGACCACTTGTAACCAAAGCCCTCTACAAGTAGCGATAACCAGTGTGAGCTACCTAATAAAACGTGGAAAAAGATGACTCACGATCAGGCTGGACTTTGATCCTGTTGTGGCTGATACCTTCGATCGGTAAAGCATAATCCTGGCTAGGAGCTAGTATGGACAGTTATTACTCTGTGATTGACAAAAAATTTATGATCTTCGGTGCTCACCTATTTTTTCAACCGAGCGGACGGGTTGTCCAGCCTCATCTACCAAGGTGATCTCCAAGGGGTATAATGTCTCGTTCGTCACCTTGTACGTCGATCTAAGGGTTACGACCTTCACGTTATCTTCTACAGAGACTTCGCACAAGACACGAGAAGCGAATCGTTCCGTCTTGGGGCGTAGAGAAAACGTGTATTCGCCTTCTCTGTCAACAGGAATACTTCGGACTTGATCCCAAGGCTTTCCTATAAATTGAAGACCAATGCTGTTGTGTGCAGTGGACGAAATGTGCTGTCAAAGACATCTAATTAGTTGCTTCCTTCGACATGACGCCAGCGCAAGATGTTACCTCTCGCATAGTCTTCCAATCGTCAAAGCGCCAGTCAACCGCATTGTCATTAGTGATCTGTATCCGAGCCCCGCCCGTGACGTTAGCACTACCGTCAACATCAGACCAGACATAGATGGGTAGGCCAGTCCTATTGCGGATGCGATACGGGGCATAGCTTCCTCTGGCTTTCCGCAACATGCGCTCGCCCTCTTGTCCAAGCATGTTGGCCATGGATATGACTAGTTCGACGAAGGTCATGGTAAGGTTCACATTCAGCCGCTCTCTTGCGGACAGCTTGGTCTGGATGCCCCCCGTCAATGGGTCTTTAGAAACCTATCAAACATTACAATGCTTAATGTGATTCTTTCCGGTCAAATTCGCAATACTCACGGAAAATGTAAACGTCCACGGATCGATGACTATAACACGCTTGTGTTAGAGATGAGATAAATGACCTTTGGGATCGACTTACAAGGCTCCCAGTGCGAATTCGTCACATTCCAGTAGCTGATGTGCACGGACCAAGTCGCCGTTGCCTGAACCTGTACAATCCATTATGCCTATGAGTCATTTGGGAGCACACTGATATGCAGTTAACCCACCTCCCCTGTCCAGTCCTGGGCACCAAAGATGAATGGCTTGACCCTCAAGTGAATCAATGGCTGCTCATGAAGATCTCCAATGAGCACAAGCCGGAATCCATCGCAAGAGGCCTTGAACTGATATCGGTCAGGCGGGAGCAGATATACGGCATAGCTTGGTTGTACATACCTGTTCCTTGGACACAAGGACGCTAGCTTCCCCAAGAGTAGCGGTTTGTGCACTTGCGCCTTTGGTACCGCGACCGACAGGTGCGCGCTGCAAATTCGATGGCGGCTGGTTGCTACTAGGCTGCTGGCCGTTCTGATCGGCAGTCTTCGTATATAGTGCAATTGCCTTGTTGACGATGGCAGTAATGAGGTTGATATCACGATATGAGGCTCGAAACACCACAGGCTGTGATGTAACTTCTATGCTGGTGGTTTGCTGCGAAGCTGAAACTCTACTGTCAAGAGAGAACGTGAGGTCTACATCGTCCAGGAATCTGACAGTCTGTGCATCTTTCCCCATGCTTGTCAGGGACATTCCAAGACGATCAACGCTTAGCGCCAAAATGCCCTAGATTATTTCATGAGACAAAGCAATGCACGGATAAGAAAAAGAAGGTACCTGCTGGGACAGAAAGACTTGCTTGATGGACAAACGTATCGCACGCGAGTCAGCGACGGTGTCGTCTTCTAGCACGCTGATGGATACATCGTGCAGGTCTAGACGTAAACTTAATGAGGATGTTGCTTCCTGGGTCGCTTCCGCGCCTTCAGGCGCTTCCGTTTCCTCGATCGAGGCGGATTGCTCTCCTGCCTCGGACACGCTGGTGAAGAAGGCCAGTAATCCCATGATAGGCTCGATAGCAAATATGATCTCTGGAGAGTCAACCGTTACAACCGCCATACCTGCTTTGTCCTTCGGAGATGCAGTATACAGAATCATGACTTGGTTGCGATTGTGCTGAGCTGCCGGGATGATTTCACGGAATTTGGAGTTGCCTGGACGCGTGTTACTCATTGTGAAAGACCTAAAGACGATCTCCGCCTCCATGGAACTGTCCGACAACATCTTCGCCCTCATTGTACTGGAATTCAGCGCGAACCTCGCTATCCCGTGGTCCCGAAGAGTCTCCTCGCTTGTCACTGTCTCATCGTACAGATGCAATTTCACAACGTCCAAGGTAACGAACACGTCGATAGTGCTCCACGTTGTACGGCCATTGGCAGCGCTCAGAGCGCGTACCTCCGGACGAAGATCGACTGTCGATCCAGATGCCGTATCGGAGAGAATCGGTGGTTCTGGCTGGGCAGGATGAAGGTGCGCTTCTTCCGATGCTTGTGAAGGTGCGCTAGTGAGGACCCTAGGAATCGACCGGGATAGAGCAATAAGCAGACCGTACTGGACTTGCGTGAGGTTCAGCTTAACGTCGGAGATCTTGACAGTCACCTGCACGAGGTAAGCTTTCAGTATATCGACGGAAAAAATAGTGGAGCCTTACTTGAGTATCTGGGAGCTCCAAATCTTTGGAACGGTCGATACCGCTGGTCTGGACAATGTCAGCGTTCGCGTCGATGTCGTCTATCATCTTGAGCACGGACGGCTCTTCGTCATGGTAAATTGTTGACGAGAGCCGAATGCCACGTAGGCTGGCGGCAATCTTGTTCTTGGACCCTTCGTAAGAGTTTTGTGCCGTGAATTCTCCAAGTAGAAGGGTAAGGATGTCGGAAGACCGCTCCGGGCTTGACGGGAATACAACAATCGGCGACTTGATAGAGATCTCGAACTGCATACGGTCAATCTCAGAAACACTCTGCACGGCAACGGAGGTCGCTGCATCGTATAGTCCCTTCAGCTTGGCAAGCTTGGTCAAGAACAGATACAACTGGTGCAATGGCTCTTCGAGATAGTGTAGTCGCAGAGAACCAGCTGCGAGGTACACTGACGACTTGATGCCCTTGTATGTCTCCTTGTCTTCTGGGTCGTAGGTGACATATCGGAAATCGGCAAAGTTATCGCCTTCGATAGAAAGGAGCTGCTTGAACTCTGGCATCGCTGTCTTGAGAGGAGAGTCGTCGCTCAGGGATAGGCGTCCGAGCCGACCGTTGATATGTAAGGTATTAGAGTACAGCAAGATAGAGACATCTGCTGTTGACATAGACAATGTTGCGATCTTGACGTCCTCGTTGATAAGAATCGCTGCGAAAAGATCAGCTTCTCCTTTTCATATCCGGGAGAAAGCGAATGGTACGTACTCTGGACGCCCGCAAGTTTGACTACAACGCGGATCTTGTCCTGTGGATTGGCCTGAGCTTGGACCCCAGGAGCAGTGATCGTAGTATCAGCCGCAGGAGCCGCTGGAATTTCTCTGTTCTCTGGCACAAAAGTTGTCATGATGAAATCATATAAAGCAACAACCGGCTCAGGTGCAGTGCGAAAGATCACCGTCGTAATCTTGACATCGACATTCTGTGTGATACCCTCGTACAAAGTCGTGAACTGCGGTGACTGAACGTCCGTCCGAGTGTATTTCACGACTAAGAGATCATCAGACGTGTCTGCAGCAGCCGAAGACATGAATTTGATCGGCGTCTTGCCGGGTTGTATCATGTTCAACGACAAAGACCTATACAATGCTCAATACAAGCTTAAACAATACGGATAAAACACATACCTCAAGTTGACGTCGACGGTCATAGTGTACCTGGCGAGCGCGAACGCAAGGCCAAACTGGTCGAAGGAGATATCCCCAAGTTCCTTCTCGCTTCCATCCGACGATCTAAATAGCGAGACTCGCAAAGTATCAACGCGGAAGTTCACTTCGACTGTATGCTGAATTATCTGAGGATTCTGAAAATCCAACGTAAGTCGACATTTTGTGCGCGCGTAGCTGATGACTGAACCTACCTGGCCCTCTTCTCCAGACTCTGCCTCAAAGAATTCTTCCTCCTCTTGCTTGGCACCAGTGTCTTTCGTCGAGCCTTCCTCATCATCTTCGAGGTTGTACTCTTCCTCAGCCGGGCCGAAGAATCCGTTACGCAGACGGAAAGCCGAAGCTTTATCCTGAGCAAGAGCGGTTTCGGCCTCTGTAGATGCCTCGTCGGAATCGAAATGCGGGATCGCGACATCAATTAATCTCATGAGAGACTTGTACTTCGTGTCCGATAGATTGATCTGTAGAGTGGGAAGGTGGCCAGAGATCTTGAAACGTGCGAGGCTGTAGACAGTCGGAACGATCGAGTTGTGCACCTGGAGGTCGATGCTAATGCGCTCGAGTAGGTGAAGGTCATCGCGTCTTTCGGACATGAGCGCCTCCCGACAGGCCTGCAGGTCGTTGCCGATGACGAACTGGTTTGATAGACACCTCAGCATGTGTAGTGACGCAAACAGAAGACGTACGTACCTGCGCGTCCTGCAATCTTACGGAGAGTCTATCATACATCATTGATTCAAGGCGCTTGTAGTCCGCTTCCGAATACTTCTGCTTCCGCTTCGCGTTAATCTCTTTCACAGCTTTCTTGTCCGCAAGACGGCTCTCGATAGAAATGTGACCAGCATCCACCACGAGGACGGTACCAGTCTTGGATGTGATACTTCAAATGGGACGTGAGCTCACGCTTGTGACATCAAGGAACAGGAACATACTCCTCTGGGATAATAATCACCGGGGCATTAAGGTCCATCTGTATGTCAATTGTCTTGTGTGTCTGCAACGCGTACTCAAGACCCGCTCGAGTTTCGTTCCGAAGACCTTCAAGGGTTTGACCTGCTGCATCCTACGGTCATGTGTTAGGTCATCACACCGGAAGGAGCATTACGTGGGCATACCAATAGAGCTTCCACCGATTCCAGCTGACTTGACGGTGGCTTGAAGAACTGATAAATGGCTTCGACGTAGCCCTTATGGTAAATAATGTCCATATTCCTCATCCGCACCGTTAGAGCGCTATCCGCGCGCTCATCGAGCGGATTATTCTCAAATTGAAGGAAGAGGAAAGGATCAACGGGCTCCGGCACGCCAATCTTAACCTCTTGCGTCTCAACACGGGGTTCCCTATCCTGTACTTGGACAATGAGCGGGTACAGTGTGTTCCTGGTTGTTCCGTCATGGACTTCAAAACCATTCAGTGACAAAGATGTCACGAAGCTATCCGGCCTTTGGAGGAACATCGCTTGGAATTGGTCGAAGACGACCGAGATGATGTCCGTCTTCTTCCCATGAGGGTCTGTCCTCAACACGAAGGAACCCTGGTTCAGTTTGGCGACGACATGCGCTTTCAGGGCGTCTCGAGGCGTCTCGAACGAGGCCGCAAGGGCAGCTTTCTCGTCGTAATCCAGAACCTCGTAGAGCTGCTTACGCTGCTCATCCGTCATTTCGCCAGTGAAGACCTGTTCATTCGCCGCGGTTGTCTCGGATGTGCTGGTCGACGACCCCCAAAGCCAGCTGGACCAGCTGCCACGAGACTGTATCTGTTGTAGCTTCTTTCGTTCTTCCTCTATCTTGCGGCGCGCGGCTAAGTCCTTCTTCAGTTGTGATCGCGCTATCGACCGGTAAAAGCGTATGTCTTCGTAAGACAACTTCTTCTCCAACGCCTCCAACATGGCTGTGTCCTATAATTCATGCAGTTCAGTCTATGAACACGCGATGTGGCCACTTCGATCAAAAATAGACTTACACCGGGTACCAGAGGCCCCAATTCCTTCTTCTTGAAAAGTTCAACGTATCGATGCCGATCATCTCTTCTCTCAGCGAAGTACGCCCAGCTCCATTTCCTGCGTCGCTCCCGTACTTCGTCCAAGATGGCTGTGGTAGCAAATTTGAGCAGCGCCTTCGCTCTGTCCTCTTCAAACTCCTTCAGGGACGGCCGATACTTGTGATACTAAATATAACGTGTACATGGGGTTTAGGAATAATCATATGTGACGAGATATTACGTGCCTGATGTTGTCGGATGTAGAAATGGTACATATCCAGCAGCGAAATGGCATCGCGGTACTGATTATCATCTAGAATGACCCCAATCTCGTCGAAAAGAAGTTGCACATCAAATTTAGGCGTGTTCTTGTCCGACTTATTGTTCATCTTAATCTAGAATGTACTTCAGAGCCGTTCCTGTGTCCGAAGAGGGAGAACACTAACCCTGCCCGAGCCCGTCACGGGCTTCAGGATGAATTGATGGTCTGGGAGATGTTTTCCGTGAGATATCTAATGCGAAATGAGTAAAATAAAAAAAGTTAAAGGGTCTATCTACACGTACAAGCTCGGTGAACTTTTCAATGAATTCTTCATGAGAGAGACCGGCGAGACTCCGCGCGTCCGTATCGAAATACACAGCCAATGACTCCAGATTGGCTAACTGTGACAAACAATGAGAAATCATAGCACCATATAACATACGGTATGGAATACCTTGTGTATCTCGCCTGCCGTACTATCGATGAATGCAGGCAGCCATTGATCGTTTACGGACACGGCCGTGAAACTAGAGAGGGTGATACCTGCCGCAAAGGGATGCTGCAAAAGGTTACATAATGGTGTTTTCACTACCTAAATGTATAAGACGTACCCCGGGAACGCTCAGCTTGTCTTCATAACGGATATGAATGTTCTTCACGGTGACTTGCAGGTTATTGATCACTTTCGTGATCAGCGACTGTATGAGGCCTTGCTGCTGTGGCGTTTCTAGGGACCGATGGATTGCTCATCAGCTACGCCGCCTGGAATGAAAAGTACATCAAGTTTGACCTTCTTCGGCTTCACCCTGGATATGTAACAACTCGGCATTTTCCAGTCGTTCGGCTTTCGCAGCTTGCGCCCTGCGTTCCTCCTCCTCTGCGTCATAGGTGCTCTCGGACGACGGAACGACAAGGAGATAGACATCTTCTACGAGGATCTCGACAGGCTGATTGCCGAGATTCATCCAATGCAAGGACAAGGTAAACTTCCCCAAATGTCCTGAGCACACGGTCGATGAGCGCGATTTAGCAATATGAACGTGTCTAGAATTGACCTTCGACCACATCCACGGGGAGCCTGAACTTGTCCAACGCTCCCTTCTTGAGGCGTAGTTTTCGCAGGGTTAATTGACCTATTTTTACGGATGAAAACGTACGACACGCGTGATGTGCAAACGAAGGGCGCACCTTGCCCGATTCCATAGTTGACTTGATTCATATCCAGGTTTTCCACATATGGGGCGAGCACCCTATTGAACAGCTACGCGAGAACATGGGGAACTGCACGTAAGAGTCACGGGGTAGTACGTACGATGTTCAGGACCTCTTTGCCTGGGTCCAGCCACCACATTTTGAGGACCGAGTGCTAAGATACGTGTCCTTGCGCTTGTGACGAGAAATATTATTGTTTCGTTCTACGTGCAACAGCAAGAAAAGCCTAGTCTTTTGGAGGAGAGCAGATGAAATAAAGGATCATCGTGAAGCGCAGCGCTTCGATGGAGGTCGTCCCAACCGAGAGCGTGTTCTGCATCAATATTTTTCTTACGTCATGCGATACAACCCTAATAAGGCATTTACAAGCGCCCCAATCATCGGCCGTGGAGCACATAGCGGGCGGTCCGGAAAGTGATCCGGCTCGTAGTCCGGCCTGCCCGGAGGTGGTCCTCGGTCCAGT
>JANHOG010000846.1:0-11367 GCA_027627325.1 Phlebia brevispora
GTTCGGTGTGAGCGGCAGAGGAGCGGGAGGACGAAGGACGGCGACTGGTAGCTACTGGAGGCCGTTGACGGCGATAGGTAGCTACTCTTGGCGACTGGGAATAAAAATCAGAATAAAATTTTATTTATTGGGATGCACGAGTGGCTACGTGACGGTCCGTCGTCTACTACAAATCTTCGATGTGGACTATGGCGAACTACGTCGTTTCAGGTACATTTTCGCTGCATCTCACGATCCATGGTCCGCGATCAGGCGCCACGGGCGTTCCCGATCACGCAGCAGACCATGGCGACCCATGTTAGTTCCTGCGTTTTCGAAACCTGACTGGGCTTGATGGAGGCCATGTTGCTCCCAGACGGAAGGTTGTATGAGCATTCGCTTTGTCCCCACACGCATGCTACGTTCCGCCCAGTCCTCGCGTATTGAGCGACACAGGAGTCGTTGACTGCAGTACTACCAGCTAGATCTGCTTTCCAGCTAGTACTTGCAATGTCGACACTGCCTGAGACTACCACAGCTCGCAAACGTAGCGAGGCCCTCCGACAGAAATACGCTACTCTAGGGGAACATGAAATATGGTGGCGGGACCATCAGCAGTGGCTCGGAGAAATGGGATACATGTTACGTCCACGCTATAGACCGGGGTGGAAACCGTCTTGGGAAGGCAAGAAGATCGATGCTTCAGACTGTGAAGACGCCGTATCGCTACGAGTGAGTAGGACATTTGTTCGAATATGACGTTGTTAATCGGTGCGCAAATATTCCAGTATGGTGCTCTCATGGATGCCACACGTACCGCGGACGGCAAGGTTGTGATGCTCAAGAAAGTGGTTGATACGACTCATCCGTACGAACTAGAAGTCAATCGTTTATTCTCAACAGAACCCATAGCGTCACACCCGAAGAATCATTGTGCATTCGTATATGAGTTTTTGGACGTCCCAGGAGAGGATCATGTCCATATTATCGTCATGCCACTGCTGCGAGCATTCAATAAGCCTTCGTTCAGGACTGTCGGTGAGGCTGTCGATTTTTTTCAACAAGTATTTGAGGTGAGTACTGCTGGGTCGATGTAATGACTTTTGCTTATACGATCTGACTAGGGTTTGCAATTCATGCACCGATGCCACGTTGCCCATCGGTAAGATGCCGACAAGCGTAACCTATCCTGAGTAAGCTGATACGGTTAAAGCGATTGCATGGACCTCAACATCATGCTGGATCCGTATCCCCTCTTTCCTCGCTTGTTTCATCCTCAGGACACCGTAATGACTCTGGACCACAAGGCTCTAGTCAAGCCCTACACTCGTACCCGACGACCCACAAAATATTTCTTCATTGATTTCGGCTTGTCGGCGATATATGACCCCGCGAGGGGTCCAACTATCGATAAACCGGTATTAAGCGGAGACAAGACAGTCCCAGAGTTTCAGAACGATCTCAACACTCCTCGCGACGTCTATCCTACGGACGTCTATTATCTTGGTAATATGATCCGTGAATCGTTCTTGCAGGTATATTCCTCATCTGGCTGTCGGTATTTGGAATACTGATACCAGGTTTCAGACGTATCATGGAGTCGAGTTTATGAAGCCTCTCGTTGACGATATGGTGCAGGACGACCCGTCCAAAAGACCCACAATGGACGAGGTCATGCGGCGGTTCGAAGACGTCAAACGATTGATTTCCTGGTGGAAGTTGCGGTCTCGCCTTGTCAATCAGGATGAGTCTGGGTTAAGCAAGGTATTCAGGGCGACGGGTCATGCTTTCCGAACGATAGGACACATCGCTACTTTCCGTCCCGCTATACCATCTATACCAAACTAATTTGCCCAACAGTCCTTACACATATTGGGTTTACGTGCATGCTTATTCCTTCCTTGATATACCCATTATACGACGTCTCTCATAGTTCAGCTTTGCGCTGCCGCTTGCAAGGTGCCTTCAGACCTTGATAAGTAGTCCCCCCCCCTACAGCGCTTTGACCCAAACAAAGTGTCAATAGGCCGAGTCAACGCATCACAACAGGTGCAGGCCCCATGTGCTAGGCGAACGCTGAGAACTGTTCCGAAGTACGTACGTTCGTTCAAGCAAAATTGCTTCAGCGCATCATACAAACTTCCAAGGCAACCTAGTTCATGGTGAGTTATGAACCAACGCACTGTTCCGAGTCCAAGAGCGTGGGAGGCGGCGCTCGCGGAGCGGCGGAGTCCGGCTGAGGACAACAACAAATATTGATCGGCGCCTTTATTCCGTCCTAGGGATAGCATGGAGTTGATTGATGGGATACTCACCAATTGTCACAGACAACATGGACAACTGGTATGCCCGCTCAAGTCTATACCCCCCAACTTCAGCGGAACTCTATGCGCTTTCACCTTATATGCTTGGCTGACCGACGCTGAAACTTTAATCTCGTTGTGGCATCCTTGATTACTATGCAGGATGCTGAAGGTTCGGAGGCGCCGCATCGCATGCGAATGCTAAAGTCCAGAACTACGACGTACGGTAGGCTCAAAGAACACGAGCTATGGTGGCGGGACCACCAGCCTTGGCTCAAGGAGAGGGGATATCAGCTGCGTCCTCGCTATCACCCAGACTGGAAGCCTTCGTGGGAAGTGGAGAATGTTGACCGCTTCCGAAGCGAAGATGCGATATCAACCCTGGTGCGTCCACCGCTCTGACCTCAGCTTACATGCTCAGCCAGGATAGTTCAGTATGGAAACCTCCTGGACGCTACACGTGTTTCAGACGGAACAGTCGTGATGTTGAAGAGAATATCGGATGAAACCCACCCGTACGAGCTGGAGGTCAATCGTCTTTTCGCTCGGGAACCTTTCCCTCACATTCTCAAAATCATTGTGTACCTATTTTCGAGGTACTTGACGTGCCAGAAAAGTCTCATTTGCACGTCCTGGTTATGCCACTGTTACGTCCATTCAACGATCCGCACTTTGAAACAGCTGGCGAAGCTGTTGACTATTTCCAGCAGGTATTCGAGGTTAGCCATTCACCATAGTTAATTGAGACGAATTTTACTGAACATGCTTAGGGCATGCAGTTTATCCACCAATGTCATGTTGCTCATCGGTAAGTTAATTGATTACTGAACTTGTTCGTGATGACGATACCTTGTTACAGGGATTGCATGGACTTCAATATCATGATGGATCCCGCTCCAATGTATCCTAATCTCTATCATCCCCAACATACCTTACTTACCCGTGATCGGAAACATTTGGCCAAGCACTACTCGCGTACGAGGCGACCCACGAAGTACTATTTTATCGACTTTGGTCTCTCTGGCATATACAACCCCGCGGATGGCCCGACCATCGATCGTCCTGTGCTTGGTGGAGACAAAACAGTGCCAGAGTTTCAGAAGAACCTTTAGACTCCGCACGACGTCTACCCGACGGACATCTATTACATCGGTAATATGATTTGCGAAACGTTTCTGCAGGTGCGTCCCCTCTTCAGTTCTTACTTCATAGTTCTCATCCTAAGGCTAGAAATGCACGGGTCTCGAGTTCATGAAGCCTCTTGTTGATGACATGGTGCAGGATGATCCGAAGAAACGGCTTAAGATCGACGAGGTGCTCCGTCGCTTCGCGGAGATCAGGAGACCGCTTTTGTGGTGGAGGCTACGTGCTCACCTTGTTGAGCCAGGAGAGTCGGGAATACGCAAGGCTTACCGCGCAACGAAGCACGTATTCCGGACGATAAGGTACATTGTAACCTTACATTCGGCCATTCCAAATGCCCCCAAATAGTGTTTATCTTAGGATTGTTGCGGAATTCAGATATAGTGTGTCCTGCCGCTGAGATGCGATCTACATCCAACCTTACAGGGGCTTTTCGTTGTTGCCAGGAAGGCGTTACTGCTGAAGGGCATATCTTCAAAGCGATGTGACTAGAATTGTGCAGGGGCACAGATAAATAGTAAATACATGGAAGTTATCAACTGGCTTCGGTATCTGAGTAGACCGTTATAGCGCGGCATGCCATTATCTGAAGGAGTGTACTAGAGTTAGACTAGGGTTCCTGCCCATTGTTCGCTGACCGGCAGCATCTTCACTTGCCGAACCGCAGTGGGGAGACGTCGCGCGAAGATACCGTCATCGTATTCAGATGTACCTCTACGACAGGTCGTCTACTATATCCGCCTAGAGTTTTATAAAGGTGAGATCGTAGGGTACGACACAATTCGGGAAAAAACATACGAAGTCCTGTATCTCTGAGGCAAGATCGCTCAATTCCATCATTATTTCTTCAACGTGGGAGACAGATCGAGATCGAATCCTCGCCTTCGGCGGAACCCTGAGTCGAGTGTGGGGCGCTGTCAGGGCCATTTCAGCTTAGATAGCGGACAAGTTAGTGGCGATAGCGTACCCGAGCTTGTGCTGGGCTGTGAAGTCTGGTCCTCGGGCTCGGTGCGGTCAACTGCTGCATCAACCACGTCTTCGGTAGATCCCGACGTCGATGCTATCATAATCTCTAAAGTCAAAATACAGTCAACAAAGTCGCAGTAGACAGACGCACCGTCAGAGAAGGGTCCTTCTTCTGCTGGACCTACCAATGCTCCTTCTGTACCACCTGTAGGCAAACGGCGGGCTCGGTACTGAGAAGAAGCACGCTGTACCAGGCGCTGTGAGCAGCAGCTTAGGTGTAGAAGCGGGAAGCGAACCATCACCTTGGTTTTGTAGCGTAGAGTCCTTGTGTCCTTTTCCCACTGATCTGCTTTTCGACGTACCTGCCACCCCTTTATCAGGCTTTGCAGGAACAATCTATTAAGGAGCTTGAAGGTCTCTTGCGTCTTGTCCTCGATTTTCTGGCCTCTCTCCTGTAGCCTGATATTTACATTAGTGAGAACGAGAGGTGTCGAGCTATTGCGTATGGACCCACTGGTCGTGCCGCTTTTTCAACGCACGGAGCTCTTTCTCTGGTATAATGTGACCGTCCTTTCCTAGGATCGACACGACCTCGTAGAGATTGTCCATCCCTCGTGCTAAACACTCTGTTGGCCTGGACGTTTTGAAGGCATTGTGTGACTGCAGAACCAGCCTAGAGACACTTGAAACGTCAGATGCGTACTCGGCCGCGCTTTCAAGACCGTCAAGAGCTTGCTGCATGAGTATGACTGATGATGTAGAAGTAAAGAGACGAGAATTGACTAGCAAAAGGTGAAGCAAGCGTATTTATCGACTTACCGTTATCCAAGAGACCTACCGGACGGGTATGGGAACCTGAAAGAACAATAAGTGCTTTCTTTGTTGCCGTTAATCAGTTCCCAACGGATGACTCGGAGTCAATGCCACGATGCCCAACAGGAGGCAGTCGAAGTTCTCGCTTCTTCCGTAACAAGGACATCCTCAGTATCACGGACTCAAAGCGACCGCGAAAGATCACAGTGCCTGCCTTGTACCTGCACAAAGCGCCACTCGCTGTGGACAAAACAATACGGCTTCATCCAACACTGAATCAGGTGATGTGAGGTATCCTTGCATCGTCCACTACGGAGAAGAGTTATTCGATACATCGTCACTGATTCTAAAGTTTTGAGATGCGGTCTTTTACAGTGATACACAGGACTTACGTACATTGACATGCAGCCCCCACCCGGCTAATTTTGATTCAAGGGTGCGTGTACAGCATCCCCAAGGCAACTGGACGTGGCGCGATGATAGCGACGTCCACCGCTAACAAAAACGTCTGAGAGGGGGGGAAGCAAAGCGAACGCAAATGGGTACGGCGCTCGCGGAGCGGCGGAGTCCGGCTGAGAACAAGAAAAACATTTACGCGCCTTTGTTCCGTCTGCAGCGATATGCTTTGATTGATGTTTGATGGGGCCCAAGGCAGGGGGTGTATGCCTGAGTAGGGCCCGGCAATTGTCCATGATACCATTGACAAACTGTGGACGGTCTTCATGCGTCTCTTGCCATAGGTCGTTCACAAAGGCTGTACCCTTGGTGACTCGTTGCAGCTTGTCTTCACCATGCAGCAAGCTGAAGGCTCTGAGGCTCCTGCCAGTGTACGAGTGGCCGATACATACGCGGAGCTTGACCCACACGAGATATGGTGGCGGGACCACCAAGTATGGCTTGCGGAGAGAGGGTATATGTTACGTCCACGCTACCACCCAGATTGGAGGCCGTCATGGGTGGCGCAGAATATCGAGCCAGACGATTGTGAAGACGCGATCCCTACGCTTGTGAGTTTGTGACATTTTTCATCCCAACGGAGTCGACTAACATACGTCTCATCAAGTACAAAAGTCTCATGGACGCTACACGTATCTCGGATGGCAAGATTGTCATGTTAAAGACAGTTTCAGACGAGACACATCCGTATGAACTGGAAATAAATCGTCTTTTTAACAGCGAACCTTACGCTTCACATCCTCGGAATCATTGCGTACGCGTCTACGAGATCTTGTCACTTCCGGAGGACCCGCACTTGCATATCCTTGTGATGCCGTTGCTGCGGCCTTTTAATGAACCGTCGTTCAAGACCATTGGGGAAGTTGTCGACTTCTTCCATCAGGTCTTTGAGGTGAGCCGTGTCCATCACACGCGTCCAGGAACAGGCCGTTGAATTTTTGAAGGGTATGCAATTCATACATCAATGTAACGTTGCACATAGGTAATGTCACGCTTCGTTTGAGATCCATTTGTACTGATTCAAAGGCTGATGACAGGGACTGCATGGACTTGAATATCATGCTGGATCCCGTCTCAATGTACCCGAGTCTCTTTCATCCGCAGCAGAACCTGCTGAGTATAGACCGGAAGAGTCGGGCTAAGCACTATACTCGGACAAGCCGCCCACCGAAATACTACTTTATCGACTTCGGTCTGTCTGGAATATACGACCCTGCAAAGGGCCGCACAATCGATCGACCACTGCTAGGGGGTGACAAGACCGTGCCCGAATTTCGGAATGACCTCGAGACTCCTCACGATGTCTATTCTACGGATATCTACTACCTCGGCAATATGATCCGTGAGACTTTCTTGCAGGTGCGCCGCCTCTTGATGTCCTTATTTCCCTGCAGTGCAGCGCTGATGCCACAAATTAGGTGTACGGAGGCCTGGAGTTCATGCTACCCCTTGTTAACGACATGGTCCAAGACGATCCGACGAAAAGGCCCAAGATAGATGAAGTGGTTAAGCGCTTCGCGGAGATCAGGCGGTCGCTTTCGTGGTGGAAGCTACGCTCTCGTCTTGCGGAGCAGAACGAATCGGGGCTGTATAAGGCGTATCAGGCAACGAAGCATGTCTTCCGGACAATGGGCTATGTTGCTACGTTCCGTTCCGCGGTGCCATCCCCTTCTAAGTAATCCCCTCACGGTTTGGAAAGATCTATTCGCTCTTTACTACTATATCACTCCTTTGAATGATCCGGAATCACATGTATGCCTCTCAACTCGCTATGGTATAGTTTTGCGCATTGATCAGACTTCCTGTTCTGTCACCATCAGGATTCAACAGTTATGCGTCTCCAAAATGATCCATTTTTCGGATCTCAGGCATCAAAACACGCCAGTAGGTGCTATGCTTTGGCCATGCGATCTTCCAAGCCCAAGGTGCCCATTTTAAGAGGAGACTCCTACTAGAACCGACGTCGATGAACTCAGCATATCGGACACTCCAGATCATAATCCTGGCAACATATTCTGGATATGTCATATATTGAGAGACGCTACCAGTTCAAGTGACTCGACAGTACTAAAGTGAAAGTGAGATTGATATATCATATGCACGCCGGTACACGAGGGATCGAAGGGTGCTTCCAGAGCTAGCCCCAGGTAGTCAGATATCGAGCGCCATGACATCTCACCGCAGTGTACTTCCATGCACGCATAGTGTTTGTGCGGATTGTTCTCACTCCAGACTACATCCAGGTCAGACATCAGGACGGGTCGGGCAGGGCGGAGAGCGAGATAGACGAACCGAATCTGGCTTTGCAGCGTCCATCTGCGAGAATCCTCGAGCTCAAATCAGCGCTGCTGGGGATGGGACACGCGGCGGTTCGGTTGCAGGTTCTATCAAGAGCATCGTCAACATAGGCGCACTCTCAGATTGTTCTTCCGATACTTACCTGCAGTAGCAGCGGCTTCCAAATCCTCCTCAACAGCTTCGTCGTCGATGTCCTCCTCCTCGGGATCATCCTCGTCTGTATCGCAAGGTCTATATGAAGGCGGTAGCATCATTGAGTAGTGATACGCACCATCAGATTCTGGCCCTGCACCTGCAGGCGCTAGCGGGACAGGTAGCGGTACTAAAGGCGGGTTTCGATACATCAGCGAGACTCGCTACAAGAAACGGACATGTTAGACGTATACTCGGTCTTGAGACATATGTACAAACCTTGGCTCGGGCACACAACCTCATTGTCTCGTTCTCCCACTGACTAGCTTCCTTGCGCACCTGCCAACGTTGTTGATGCGACTTGGAGAGAGAACGTCCTTCACCGCGAAAGGCTTTCCAAGTTCCGCTTGTTTCTGTTCAAGATCCACCCCCAAATGGCGAAGACTGTTCACAAAAACCCGTCAGCATGGAATTTCTGGCAAAGCGGATTGAAACGTGCGTGTTAAACTCTGTGATCAGCTGCATGTGCTCGTGCTCGGGCATGATGCCCCCCTCTGTGTGCAAGATGTGGAGAGTGCTGTCGAGACTTTCTGTACCGCGTTGCAAGCAAGCGCTGCTTCCTGTAGCCCTCTTGGCTTTGGACAGGACTGTAGACGGCGCGTCTGCGTGGTATCTATCTGAGTCAGAGGTAGACGACATGACGATGGCGGAGGATAGATAGAAATAAATCGATCGTTGAGATGATTGAGGTGGAATGGTCTTCCCATGCCGTACGGAGGAAGCATTTTATATGATATTACCAGCTGAATATGTGGACTTTCTACAAGGCATACCGAGAATTGACGTGAGATTGAAAGATAGTATCACTTGGGGTTGCTTGGTGACGGTCATTTTCTCATGGGGTTGTTCAGTATCGAGTATAAACGCGACTCACACAAAATCTCCCAATCCTGCATTGCATTCTGTTCTCCCACTTTGTAAATATACAATGCAGAGCCGGAATACGCTGATGCGACGTGCCTAGTCATCATGTAGCCGCGGGATTCCTGGAGTGAAACTGATCTAGGATGTGCTGTCTCTTGAGCGACTCACCCACAAATAGTCTCGACAACCATTTCAGGTCTTCATGGAAGCAATATCCTTTGTATTCCTGCACGGGGTGCGTAGAACAAGACCAAGAGAACGAGGCGCGGCAAAGTTCCGGCCAACATGTAGCTTGCGCTATCGGGCGGAATCGTCGGACTCAGAACAGCCTTGTGGCGCATATTCGGGCGGAGTTCGGGCTCAAGGTAACGTCCCGCTCGGTTTGCTCTGGTCTGCAAGGTTGTTCGGCCGGCGGCAGACTCCAATCCAGTCTCAAAAGCGAGGAGAAGGGAGAGGGACACTACATCCCACTGCGCGCTACTTTGTCTCCAGGCGCTACTTTCCTGATCCAATCACACATCCCATAGCCGAACTGTCCTCTCCCTTTCCTCGCTATAGAGACTGGTATCAAACATTTGCAAACAATGTCCGCCACAGCGCTTAGGGACGTTCGGACATCGAATTCAACGTTTTCTGCGAGAGATTATGTAAGATTACCGCAGCTGAAATAACAGGTATACGACTCGGCGCTCTCGGAGCCCATCGTCGATTTTGCTCTTCGTGAGCTCTTCATACATCGAGAGGTCAGCGGTATTGTTGCCGTTGGTATGCGTTTGCGATGGGGATCGATGTGCGTGACTCTTGGCGTCAGGGAAATTGTCTGTAGCATTGTAGGCGTCGGCGAGGCACGATCTGCACTAGCAAGTGCATTTAATGTCCTTACATTTCGAATAAATATGAGTTACAGGGTGCGTTTATCGTGCGCCCGTGAAGATGCGCTCATTTATGCAGCTGTTTGTGCTCATCGAGCTGCATAACAATGTGTTTACACAGTGTGCATGTTAAGCGCCCATTGTGCGTACACTTCAGAACCACCAATACCAGCACTAGCATACTGTATCTTATAGTATAGCATATTCATGCAAATATAACAATTGTCAACCTGTCAGCTGTCAATAGATAGGATATATCTTGTCCGTTCTCTACTAATTCACAGCATAAGTTCCAATGGACACTCATAAACTTGATTGATGAAGACTCTTGCTGCCCCTGACAGTCAAATTTTTACAGAATGCTTGCAGGTCATGAACGCCCGCTGACGACACAGAGACCGCTCACCTCTCGATGTATGAAGAGCTCACGAAGAGCAAAATCGACGATGGGCTCCGAGAGCGCCGAGTCGTATACCTGTTATTTCAGCTGCGGTAATCTTACATAATCTCTCGCAGAAAACGTTGAATTCGATGTCCGAACGTCCCTAAGCGCTGTGGCGGACATTGTTTGCAAATGTTTGATACCAGTCTCTATAGCGAGGTAAGAGAGAGGACGTTCGGTTAGTGGGATGTGTGATGGGATCAGGAAAGTAGCGCCGCCCTGGGATGAAGCATTGCGTGCGGGTCTTGAGATGGAGCAGTCCTCTCTCTACCTCGCTATTGAGACTGGGTTGGAGTCTGGGCCGGCGGCAGTTCAGCAGGGCCACGCTGATCAAAGGAACATCATGGTGAGTATGAAGACTACTATAGCGCGCCATTGCTCTCCTTATACTAGCCGTCATGTTTTACTGATGTATCCTATTCAGGTGAATGCCTTGTCTTCTGCGCAACGGCTCGAGAGAGACGATTCATCCCCCACTGGCCCGCTGCCGTTTTTGTCTTCGAGTTGGCTTGCAACCGCACTCGAAGTTATCGACGCACGCGGTGGTGTCTACAACAGCTTCCGTTGAATACAAAACAGTGACATTAGCCTGAGAGCTGCACCTGCTGTGCGATGATAGAGTAAGATCAGGGAATACGTGGTCAGCAATGGCAATGTAACAACTGTGACACTTGGTCAAAGAAGCGATTGTTGCATCCCTTCGTCCATGCCGTTCACTGAGGCCTTCCACGGTCGTAACCGCACTACCGCGTAGACTTCTAGCCCCTCCGTGCGGAAATCCCATCCGGACGCCAGAAAGCCGCTATTACTACCTTATAGCTTGGCTTCCCTTCTGTCTGTGAAGCGCAGACGGTGACCTCTAGTGGTTTCGCACCCTCGGATGGTAAGCCCGCACAAGGAGTTGCCATTTGGGGACATCACGTGACCGCGGGAAAAGCGCGAAACTGAGCTGATTTCAGCGCGAGTCGAGCTCGTCGCTCGCGTCGCACAGCGAACTGAGCCTCTGCTCTTCGCCGCGTCGCGCAAAGTCTTTGCGCAA
>JANHOG010000847.1:0-11366 GCA_027627325.1 Phlebia brevispora
CGTGGTGGGTGAGGGTAGAGATGGAGCTCAGAACGGTCGCCTCTGTAGCGGCAATTGCTGTTAAGAATTACGAACGCTCATACGCGGTAAACACGTACCCTGTCCACCACCGAGGGTACCAGTAGAGACAAAGACGCTGGCGTACTTGCCAGCAAGAGCACCCTGCGCCCACAGTGCACCGGTGGCATCCCAGAACGCCTGAGTGACGCGGGGCGTCAGGATATCATTCGCCGATACCACGGAGTTACGCTGCACTCACCTTCCACTGAGCGGGGAAGTTACCGTAACGCGTAGGGATACCCAAGATGAAGGCGTCGAATTCAGCGAGTTTGGCGGGCTCAAGGATGGGGTAGTTGGGCTTGCTCGGCGCGTGCATCTTCTCAAGAACCTCTTGAGGCAGTGTCTCGGCAATCCTAGAGGACGACCGTGAGACGCCGAGGTGGGATAGGAGCCCGATACACGACTTACTGGTAGATGGTCACGGAGCCGCCTGCGCCCTCAACACCAGCCTTGACGGACTCGGCGACTGTGTGGTGTCAGTCGGTGTGATGGACTGTTATGAGAGGGAAGCGCGACATACGTTTGGCGATGTGGCCGTACATCGAGTAGATGACGATGGCAATCTTGGGGGACGACATGTCTGCGGTGGTAGCAGTAGCTTCGGAGACAGGTGCGGCTGAAGGGTCAGGGGGCAGGAGGGTCGGTGGGCAGTAGGGGCAGATGGCGGGGGCGTTGGATGACTGGGGCGGGGCTGGGACTCCTGGGCTTTTGTAGTTTCGGGGGCAGGCTTCTTCTGGGTGTCCGGGTCGTCAGAAAAGGTATTTTTCTGGCGTTTGCTTGGGAAACACATCCAAATCTGAGCGCAGGGTAGACCGGGGAATATTAGATAAGGGCGATACTGACTGTAAGTAACAAACCACCTTTCAAAGCCAGGAGCTCCCAACGTAAACCGTATTTACCATTTTATATATCGATTGAGCGTCTCAGGGGACGAAGCCAAGGTTGCCAGCTGCAAGCTTTCCATCAGGCCCCGAATGCTGATGTGCAAATATTCCCCTGCAGCCGCCTGCAGCCATTATTCAGGAGCTTGCCTTGCCCCCAAGCGAGCCCGTGGGAGTGCATGTACTGGATAGGGCCCTGGCATGAAGCCCCCTTCGGTCGCTGGCGGTCATCAATGTCTTTCCGCGGGCTGCTCATCAGAACAGCCATCGCTCTGGAAGTCTCCTAGACGTTCCTAGCGTTCGGTCAGTATCCTTACAGGGTCATTTTGTCACTGCGCTTGCCTTGCCACTGCTCTGTACGCCATCGCTCGCAAGATGATCCAGTCCGTAATCGGTTGTTCCTCAACCTTGTGTTCATATATGGCAACCCTCTCCCATCGCCTCCCTCGTCCGACTTGACAACGTTGCCTCGACAGCGAACGCATTTCAGCATCTGCTGACAGAGCAGCACATCCCCGTTCGAGTCCTCAGCGCGCCCATGTCATTTCTCATTAAACATCGAGTCGAGGTCATCACGTTTGTCACATGAGCCGCTGGGATATCCAGCAAATCAGCTTTAGTAGTTTACCTCCGTTCATCGTCAGCCGTCAATGCATCAACCAGCATGAGCAACTTTTAGCCTGCCTGGCGTGCTACGATCCTAACAAATCCTGCCTGTGCGCGCACTGGCCCTCGTCATCCGACTCTCGTACGGCCGCGCGCCCATACCAATCCTCTTAGTCAATCCGCATGACCATTGCGCACCCCGCCTTACCCAATCACAGCAGGGACCAGACGACAGCGGTGCACAGTCCGATGCGCCCAAGGCCTGCGCCAGATCTGATCACATCGCGGGAAAGAACCCGTGGAAGGGTATCAGTTGTTCGCTCCTCTCGCCAGAAACAGCAGGTGTAGTGTTCGCCAGGCGACATCATGGACCTGTCCTGAGTAGGAGAACATCTCCCACTGTCCTCTCGATAGCTCAGGCTTGCTTCCCCGTGAGTGCGCGATAACGTCACGCCGGACTGTGTCCTCTTCTAAATATTTACCCGGCAGTGCAGATACGCTACCGATGCGTACCGATGACCAAGATCCATGGCCTTTCGTATTTGCCAGGGCCGATTCACGCACTGGCGGAACATTTCTGGAAGGCATCCAACCTCATATTTCAGGCCCCTTGACCGGGGCGATTGGCGATCAATTCACACTCTCATCTTCGCCCTTCCCACCTGCACACTTCCCATACGCTCACACTCAGTTTTATTGCCACCATGTCCAGCCCGAAGATTGCCATCATCGTCTACACGATGTACGGACATATCGCCAAGAGTACGATTTGTTAATCGCGTACCCGATCAGACACTGACCGATTCTGTGCAGTGGCCGAGTCCGTGAAGAAGGGCGTCGTGGGCGCAGGTGGCGCCGCCACAATCTACCAGTATGCTTCTTCGTATGTTCGTTTTGTTCGCATAAATTGATAGATCCATATTCCAGGGTCGCCGAGACTCTCCCGCAGGAGCTGTTGGCAAAGCTGTACGCACCTCCCAAGCCCGATTATCCCGTGCTTGATCCGCTGGAGATGGTCAATTTCGATGGATTCATTTTCGGTATCCCAACTCGTTATGGTACCATGCCGACACAGTGGAGGGTATGTTTTCACGCACTTTATTGCCGCATGCCCTGAACCGCTGACCATATTCGTCTAGGCCTTCTGGGACTCGACCGGTCCGCTTTGGGCTAAGAGTGCACTTGCAGGAAAGTACGCTGCTTGCTTCGTGTCTACCGGTACTCCCGGTGGAGGCCAGGGTACGTTTCAGTCTTTATTTCCCGCGGACAGTCATTGAAGCCCCTCCTTCGCGGTTGACAGAGACTACCGGCCTGAGCCTGTTGTCTACATTGGCCCACCACGGCATCGTCTACGTCCCTCTGGGATACAAGCACACGTTCGCTCTGCAGACAAACTTGGAAGAGGTTCACGGTGGTGAGTATCTAGAACAGCTCCGTAGGAACGTAGCATTGAATACAACTTTTTCAGGTTCCGCATGGGGTGCTGGTACCTTCGCCGGTGGCGACGGTAGCCGCCAACCCTCGAAGCTCGAACTCGAGCTTGCCCTTCAGCAGGGCAAGATGTTCTACGAGACCTTGGCCAAGGTCAAGTTCCAATAGCTTTGGGTAGATACAGGCGAGCTGAATTCGACCGCTGAGAGCTACTGATGCATCTGGACCCCTTCTCCGATATTCTAAGGCACGAGATAGGATACTGCATACCCATAAAACATAGAGCGGTCCAGCATAGTTTAGAGACCGATGTAACCTACTATGAGCTGTACGTAATACAGTAGCCCTCAGAGATTGACTCTTTGTAGGCGTGAATATGTCCGCAGGGGATCCGTCGAACTCATTATTCAACATCTGTCGTCATTTCACCTGAAGCCCAAATCAGAACGGGTGAGATTATTCCATGGCCGAATCACGAAGAGATCGACGGCAACGGCATGACTAACGCGAGAACTACTGTGCCCTCTGCACCACAACACTGAAACAATATTAAAACGTACCTAATCACCAACATAGACCTAAAGAAGCGTTTGGGGATGTAGCATGCCGTGAAGCGTCCGGCGAATAATGTTTCGCTGTACATATTCTCAAGGTTCCAACGGCCCGCGTTCTTGGCGAGCCGTGTTCGCAGTCATCCGCAGACTCCGCGCGCACATGAAACAAGGAGAGCATGTTCGCCGCAATGATTGCATGCCGCTGGGGCTCCTCTACAAAAGCATCTGGTTCCGACAGTCGTACCGCAGGAGATACCCCACAGCTCGAGGGTATTTTCAGCATCTTCGCTCTCTGCTATATCGAAAGCGTCATCATGTCGAAGCCGAGGATCGCCATCGTTATTTATACTATGTATGGCCACATCGCAAAGAGTAGGTCTGAAAACTAGCATATTATTCTTCTGGTCTGATGAACGAGGTTTCTTGCCAGTGGCAGAAGCGGTGAAGAGTGGAGTCGAGAGCGCAGGTGGGACCGCCACGATCTATCAGTGAGTATCGACCTATATTCCGGATGATAGCGCGATTCCCTGACAGAGACTGGGCTGGTAGGATCCCAGAAACGCTGCCGCAGGAAGTTTTAGATGAGATGGCGAAGCTTTTGCAAAAGCCTGCCCCGCCGAAGCCGGACTATCCTTACATTACTCCACAGGAACTGACCAATTTCGACGGGTATTTGCTGGGAGTCCCTATACGCTTTGGGAATATGCCTGCTCAGTGGAAGGTATGAAACCAATTTTCAAGCCGTAGAGCTGCTAAGTGACGGGTAGATTATGGACAGGCCTTCTGGGACGCTACGGGTGGATTGTGGGGCCAGGGTGCGCTTCATGGCAAATACGCTGGGGTCTTTGTGTCGACCGCTGGACAGGGAGGTGGACAAGGTACGTTTGCAGTTCTGTAATTTGTGTTGTCTCGTTAGAAATGACTCAACCGTCAGAGCTGCTGGTCCTCATGATGCTATCCACCTTGGCCCACCACGGAATAACCTTCGTGCCCCTAGGGTTTAAGAATACCTTCAAGCTGATGGGGAACCTCGAGGAAGTCCGAGGAGGTGCGTTCTCATTGATCTCATTGTGAAGAAGTCGCTTACCGGAATGTCAGGTTCTCCATGGGGAGCGGGTACCTTCGCGGCTCCTACTACAATTCGTCAGCCCTCGGATTTAGAGTTGGAGATGGCTACCATCCAAGGCAAGACGTTCTACGAACACCTTGCCAGGGTGAACTTCTAGATGAATAAATATTCATGCTTTAAACGACAAATTGATATGCCGTACATGCAATAAAACACCGTCAGTGAACAAGCATGAAATCATGGAACGAGTGAACGTGCATGATTGGTGGAAAGCGACAAGCTGAGTCCCGGATTGGCAATAACGATTACATAAGCATATGCGATCTTAATGGGCGTCTGCAATCGCGAGGCGGCTGCATTGGCGGTGTACGCTTGCGAGTCCTCCACTGACCACCACGGTCCACCCTCTACTGCACTTAATTAAGTCTTGTATTCGACACATACATCGAGAATTTGTGATAGTATACATTGATACCTTCGCATTGACGCATATTATAGCAGTCGAACCCAACACAACACAGGAGAACAGTGAGTGGCGGATTTCATAATAATTGCACGCGTCCTGCGCAAATCTGGATCGCGATATAGCTTGATGATGCACCTCTCAATATCGGCGATGCTCCAGAGCGTAGCTAATGCAGTCAGACGCGAACTAGTAGGCTGATTTTGCACAAACGTATAGATCACCATGGCGCCTGCCACTACCACTGCACAGGCTGCGCCCCCCGCAGAGCCTGCCATTGAAATCCCATCGACCATGGACCAGCTCGTCGCAGTCTTGATATCAACCCCAGATCTCTCTATAGTCGACAAGACGTTCAAGAAGATGGAAAAGGATGCACGAGAAGCGCTCCTAGTGAGCTCTCTGTCTACAGGAGAAGATCCACTGTCGAGACTAGATGTGGATACAAATACACTGGGGTGGCTATATATCCTGTGGGTTCCTTTGACATCTGTGTATCTCTATTACTAAATATGTGCTCGTTTGAGTGCAGCTCAGCGCGACTAAGTGCGCAGGGTGCGCCAGCACCACAGCTTAGCATTATTCAGTTGTTTTGCAGTCGATTCAAGCCGGAAGATGCGAGGCTAGCGCCAGAGCGCAGTACGTGCAATATTATCATGTTGATGATCCTTCTTGACTGAATATCGAACTTCAGTTACAATGCTTGCGAAGGGAATTGTACGAGCAGCAGGGGACGACGGGGTATGTGCCAGTCCCCCTTGCGTTTTCAATCCCTAGTGCTGATAGTTTGGCCACGTTCAGCTCTCTTTAGTTGTGAAACCGCTTCGCGATCTCGTTATAAGATACCCCCCATCATCCGCACACCTAACGAACCTCCATCCCATATTCCTTAATGTAAGTCCAGGATGTCGTCCGAATCCACAAGATAACGCTAACATTTGTACAGGCCTGTGTCAAGACACGGAACTTCGCCGCAGCACTTCCCGTCCTGACTTCTCCAATATATCAGGTAGACACCAAAATATCGGAACTGAGCTGGAACGACAACCTATTGTACCACTATGCGGGCGGAGTAGCGTTCGGCGCCCTCAAGCGATGGCAAGAGGCGGAAGAGTTCTTCGAGATCTGTGTGACTGCCCCCGCTCAAACGCCAGCGTCCATCCAGCTTGAAGCGTTGAAGAAGCTCACGCTCGTGCAATTGATCCTTTACGGCAAAGTAAGTCGCGCGAGGACGGATATATTCGCTGATAGATTGATATATATTTGTCTAGCCAATGTCGCCGCCAAAGTACACGAACCAGCTTCTCATACGCAACCTGAAGAACTCGCCATACCACAACCTCGCGAGGAATTACCCCCAGAAGCGGTCCACTCTCGTCACGACGACGACGAAGGATGGGGAGACGTTCACGCTGCTGCCTGTCCGACTCTGTGCGTAAACTCCTGATGAGCGTGTAGTGTGAGCGAACGCTTTTGGTGCTCACCAAATCTGTGTCCCCTCTCGCTCCCTCGATCACTGTTCCCACTGTCGTGACACCGACTTCACTGTCCGTCTCGAGGAGTCCTGTCCTTGCAAACTGAGATTTCTCGCCGGCCACCGCGCGGTGTCGAATCCACTCCACGCTCTGCGCAAGGTTCTTCAAGCTGCGGATTCATGGATGACGTAGAGGTCTGAGCTCACGGTCAGGCTCGAAGACGTCGGAAAGGCGTCGCGAGACTCGATCCGTGGAGGGCTAGTCGTCCCCTCATCCAGCTGACACAATCTCTTTTCTTCATCAGACCCCTCTGGAGGGAAGTTCCCTGAAGTTCCTCGCCGCCCATCCCTTCGCCCATCTGCACCGCAAACTCCCACTCGCATAGACAATCCCTAATTTTTGACCATAGCTTTGGCCTCGTCCGTAGATGGTCCACGAAGGTGTAATCCGACATCCACACAGCCAATATCAGGGGCGCATCACGAGCAGGTTCGCTCCGGTCATATTACAAAAGGACTAAAGATCTGGAGTCGACGACAACCCTTCTACGTACAGACGGCTTCGAGTGGATCTGCACACTTCGTCCAGCGCAGACCGCCCGAGAGTCTCATGAGCTGGAGCACAGTACGACACTTGCTGTGTACGTATATGGCCTGGGTTACTCTGCGCACCGAGCATATCGCCACTTCCTAGGTGACACTGACCTATTCACACCGAGTGTCCACCACACTTGATTCTTACGCACCGTTTCCCATCCTCCATTCTCCGTGTGCATCAGTTTCAGCAAGCGCGGTGCACCTGTCACATAGCCCAGTATGTCCACTCAGTCGTTCCTCCGGTATTCAGACTCGTTCATCATTTGTTTAGACTTCTTTCATGTGCATCCCATAAAGACGGGCTCGGGTCCTCTTGGGCGCACAAGGTGGTGGGCTTGAAGCTTGAGTCGAGGGGACACTCTGTAGCGCAATTATTGGTGTATGTTCGAGAAGAGGAATTTCCTACTCATGCCGCACGCCGGGAATTCAGGACGTTGGGTATACTCTAGGTGCATCTTCCCTCGTGTCGTTAATATCTGCAAATGTCTGATATTCACACACAATCCATAGACATCAGCACCCTCTCCAATCCAAGACCTGGCGCATGAAGACTGCATCTATGCCGAATACCTGTCGTTTCCTCAGCCATGGTGTTTCCCTTCCTTCGGTCTTTCGACGCCTTTCGATATATCTGCTGTCTCCGTACGTCTATCGAGCATTGTGTACGCAATCAATTGACTGTCCTGAACAACAAATGACCATCACATGGTCTCCAAATGACCGGTCTACCCACCACGAATTCGCTCGGCGTGCTCTAAGCCTGCAAAACTTTGACCAATGGCACTTGCTCGCTATCTACATGGCATGGCCTGCTCGTAGGCCTGCAAAGCGTCTAGGCGTGTTAGCTATCACGGTCGTGATGCCGGCCATGGTGTATCAGAGCAAGTAATGAGATCCAGGTGTCGTCGCGTTTGTGGCCTCCAACGCGCCCTCGAATCTATGGTGAGTGCCACGTCATGGCTCTAGGCTGACAATGACTCTAACAGATTATCGCGTCCCTAGCATTACCTGAAACACAGTAGGCCTGACGTTTGTCACTTTCGGCGTGCTGATATCAATTTGAGGTACGTCTTCTTGCTAGCAATGCGATAGTAGGCCATTCAACAAAGTACTCGAAACTGCTCATTACAGCAAGGCTGACGCTTCACGCGATTTGTGACCGTGTCGATTCGGCTAGCATTTTCACGATCCGCATCGCTCAAGCGCTATCGCAGACCTGCCGTTTCACCACCCAAGACCCTCAACGTTCAACGCCAATCAATACGCCAACGTCTACCAGGTAGCTGTTTACCGCGCTCGCAACCTGCGAGGCGCATCGACCGGTCTAAGTATACTTACTGTTCTCAAGGGTTATTAGTAGTCTTGCCATGTCAGGCTAGAGGTGTACGTCTCGCTTGAGACCACTGCGCGGCGGAGGAAATAGCGGTCGCGGTGCTGGTTACGCGGAGCTTACAGTGTTCTAAGCTAAATCTTGGAAATGCGCTGTAAGGCACGCCGACCCCATCTTCATCGGACGTCCCGTCTGCTTCAAGGCGGCAGCTACTCTGCACCATATTAATACTCCTTCGCCGGTCAGGCTGTACAACATCTGACGATGGTGGATACGTAGAGCATATAGTCACACGTGCTCCTTTCGGCGGCGCTGTACTGGCTGAGCCTCCGTACACTTTCGCTGCATCGAAAATTGACAAATATATATGTTCTCCATTGTGTCGTCGCACCTAGTAGCTACCGATCGAATAGCAGGCTGTATGGTTCCGTCATGTATCATGGTACACGAAATGCTACAGTAGTTACCATCATATCAAAAGGACATCTTGGGTGTACTTTGCAAGTCCTAGCACATACAGCCTTTCCCGCTCAGCCTTATCCTCTATTTCCAGTACGGAGACTTTCCGTATCACAGAGCTTGAGGAAAAGAGCGTGAACTCACAGATGCGATTGGTAGAAAGCGGCACTTGAGGTGGGACTAAAGGCGTTTTCTTTGAGCAGTGTAAGCCGTACGTGTTTCAAACCATTTCTTTGAGCAGAACAGCGGAAATGTTCGAGCGTGGAATAGTATTAGTACGAGTAAATAGTGAACGTCGTGGCGAAGGTCGAAGGAGATGCGGGAAATTCAAATAAGCGCGAGCGCGCCGCCGATCCGAATCCCAACGCGTTACCGACACTTCTCTTTTGTCTCTCTCCAACGACTTGAACATGTCCCAGCGTGGCGGTCGAGCACACTTCACTCAGTGTGACGATGTAGCGAGGGTAGAGGCCTCTATGACGTCCTCTTTTACGCCACTTGGCCGATGACTCTGTCGTCATCTCTGTCTCGACCTCATCTTCGTCCTTCCTGTTCAGGCTGCCACGCGATCTGCATCCTGGACGACCCAAGATATTCCATACGTATCGAGACCCCAAGAGTCAAAGAGGGCACTCCCACTGACGTTCGTCTTTCGCCGCGTCCATTCCGGGAAACTATGGTGCATGTCCAGACAGTCATTTTCCTGGTGTCCATCTCAGCTGGCAGTCCAGGCATACGCACTCCACGCTTGCGACAGGCGACACAGAGGTCTGCGCAACACACGGGAGGTTGAGCGCATGCTGCGCTCAAAGATAAGGAAATATCTTGGGAGTGGTCAAAAGACTGGAGGGTGTTTAGGGCTGTTTATGCACACGCAGTGTGCACCAGTCGCCCAGGACCTTCAGCACGCTATAACTGCGTCACCGACTTTGCCCTCTCCCTAATTACCCGATTCCCAGTTCTCATGGTCTTACTTCCCGGTTTCTGTGCACAGGGTTGCAATGTCAGCCCTGTATCGACCCTCCTGCCACCCCATCAGCCTTAGTACCGCCCTCCCGCAGGCACTCTGGCATCATATGAATTCTCATCCTGTCCGATTCTTGGGCCTACCCCACGAACGTCCCGAGAATGTTCGCGCGGCGCGCGCCCATGGACCTACGCAGGGGAATTTGGGTCGGCTATCGCATGCCTGCCGCCTGGCAGTTAACATCCCCGTCGTCGCGCCGCATTGTCTGTAGCGCTTGCAGCACATCAGGTGATTTATCTTCCCCACTCGCTGCTGGAGAAGGCCCCCAAACGTGGGGACACACAGCTAGGAAGGGTATCAGCGCGCGAGCGGAGATGGTCAATGGACAAGCGTCATGCTGCTATCCACCGGGCTACTTCTTCAAGATCTTGCGAGTGCTACAGTGCAACATTCTCACCAGATTCCACACCCTCTCAGGCGCTTTGCGAAATATCCGCCGCCACCGCATGCTTCGTACTATTCAGTTATACGACGACTGTTATTGATCAACGTCTGGCAATGCGTTGGTGGGCGATGACTGATGACTTGAGGTGCTAGTCTACAGGTCGAGAGGACAGAGGATTGGGAGGTGAGGAGTTGAAAAACTAGGGGGAGGCGTCGCGGTGTATCAAGGGCAGGTGCAGACCTACTGTCAGGAATAGAGGTCGAAAATACTCGACTGCACCAAGGGCTGTCCCGCTATCACGATCCATTCGTCGATGTCAGAGCTGATGTTGACCCTGCTCAAGTTCATCCGCAAGTTGCATTCTTAGATACTGATGTTGAGTGTATGATCACTTCAGGATCAAGCACTGGACGGATATTGATTCTGCGCAATCTGATGGTGCTACGTGCTTGAGAACAGCAGACGGTAAGGTTCCATATATCGTAGCGCACTAGACGATATGGCATTTGCTGTCATACTACAGGGACATCTGGCGTGAATACTGCAAGTGCTGATTGGCAAAGTCTCTCCAGGCCGCTCTCGTCCTCCAGCTCCAGCATAGAGATTTTCTGTATCGCTCCTGGCGATGTGTATGTTCCTGCCATCCAGTATTGAAGCTCTTCCTCTCCATGTACAGTGACGAGGTCGAGTAGTAGAGCATAACGTTCATTTTCCGGTATCGGCTGCTGATGGTGCGCCGTCACCGTGAAGCGAATATTGACTTCGGGCCCATCTTCATGATCTCCAACCTCGACAGTGATCGTCGCTCGGTGGCACTGCTGCTGGGCATCAGGCTTGCCCAACCACTGGATAGTGCACGGGCTGAGGACGTGCGTTTGAGTAAGCCTGTGTGGGTCAGGAAACAAACACGACGACGGCTCTATATCGAACATCGCATGCCGAAGCGGCGGCGCGCCTAACTTTAGCTAGCGCTAAGTCGGTGCCCAGGTGTAGTCCCCGTCGCCCGGGGCGGGGTACAGGAAGATGAGCG